>JBBBDQ010001176.1:167500-185000 GCA_037127315.1 Ascarosepion bandense | reverse complement strand
CAAACAAACGAGAATGTTTTAGCTAGAATAGACAAGAAATGACATACCGTCTGGTTAGCAGTGCTCCTCGTGGCTCTACCCACCAAGGCAAGGAAGAGAATAACCCCAGATAAAAAAAAAAGTTTCTCAAAAGGGAAGACAATTATTGTCTCCCTACAATATCATAGCTTAAAAACCATATTTTATCATTCACACACACACAATATTAATTTTTCTTTTTCTTTCTTTCAGCCACAACTGACAAAGAGTTTCTTCCTACAATGCCCAGCCATCACAGACGTTATCAAAGAAAATTTTACACCACAACCAAAATATAAGTAAATGTTGTCTTAATTACTTGTGTTTTCAACATATGACAGCAGTATACAAATTAGGAAATAGTTTAAAAAGTAGTTATATGTTAGCAAGATAAATTCTTGCCAGAATTTTATCTTTTACTTTTATAATTCTACCATTTGTTCTTGCATTAAATATCGCTGCCACATCTAGTTTTGTGCTTCTGGTATGTATCTAGAGATTTTTGATAAAATGCAAAGAATCTGCAATATTATTGGTCCTGACCTGACATCTTTGTTTCAATCACTGTCCTACTGCTGTATTGTATCTTCCCTTTGTCTTTTCTATAAACACTTTCATTGCAATTGTTCTGATGATCTTTCCTTTAAGGTACTTTGACTACATGAATTTAAGTGCAGTACTAGACTTCATACTATGCATTTTACTGTTGGCATTGCTATGTGTGACTGTAAGTCCTGTGCTAACAGTTTCTTCTCATTTCTTACTTCTGGAACTCTGTTCCAGACCATCCTGTCAGCTGGGGCTTCAGAATATGCCGACTACACCTTTGCAGAGTGGGTAAAAACTCTCTCCAATGAGGTGTACTGGGTTTGATGATAAACTGCATCTGACAGCAAGGCCTCTGATTGGAAAGATTTTTATATTGAAAATTTCAGTCGTACTTTTTTGAAGAAAATATTACCAGCAATACATATTTTTGAAGAAAAAAAATATTCACCAGTGATACATCTGACTCTTGACAAAACCTTCTTTACAAAAATGTTAATGAAACCTGGTCTACAAACTGATTTCTTGCAAAGAATACATATTCTATTCATACGAATCTATTCTAAAAATCTTGTCGGCATTAAATAACACTTTGAGGGTGATATGATGTAAAATAAAATAAACCAATCAATGTAACCCGATCTACAAACTTATTTCTTACAAAGAATACATATTTTATTTTTATGAAAATATTGTAAAAATCGTGTCAGCATTAAAGTTGATATGATGTAAAACAAATCACTTTCTTTTTCATTTTGAAGGACCTTTTCAAAAATAGAAACCCAAAAGATATCTTGACTTTTTTATTTTTCTCAACAATTTTCTATAAAAAAATTATTTGTATAATTTGTTTTATGTTGCATAGTTGAAAGAAGTATGCATATTTTTTTTTCTTTCTTTCAAATGTTCATTTTTACTTTTCGTAAGCGGGGAGGAAATATTGGATAATATTTTTCCAAATAAAAATCTGTTAGCGTCTTTAATCTGGGTAGCAGAGACATTTTGGCTCCACTCTGGAAGCGTTAATTAAACAAATGTTTACACTGACCAAAACGATAAAAATGAGATCGAAGTGTTCAACAATGTCATTGTAGTAACTTGTGATTCTTCCATGGCATACTTTTGGGTTTTAAAAGGAATCGGATTTCTTTTTTCTATATTTGAACAGATACGTTTCATTGTGCGACTTTTAATCAACCGTGGGTGAGTAAAGCAATAAACTTTAATCGCTCAATTAAGTTTTTAATCAACTGAGTCTATCGGGCAAGTAAAATCTCAAAGGCTGCATTGCTGTACTCAGACCCTGAGTGATGTGAGTGAATGTCATGGACTTCTTTCAATGGCTGAAACAGATGAAAATTGTCAGCCCTACATCTGGGATTTTTTTTTTTATTTACAAGACACCATCTCAAGGAAGATTGGCAACCAAGGCTCAAGAGTTCTTCCAAGCCACCAATGGCTTCCAAAGGGTCTTGTCTACCCAACTTCACTTACAAGGCTTGGGTCAACTTTCCAAAGGTGCCACACACTGAGATAGCCCTTCTTCAAACCTATAACATCAAGAAATCACTTTCCTTACCCATGACTAATTACACCACATCAAAGTAACATGAAGGAAATAGGGATGAATATTGCAGGTCCTGGCTGTGAAGGTCTGAGTTGGTAGGACAAAGGCTGCAATTTAACATAATATCTAGGGTGAGATGAATTCATGCTATACTGCAAGGGCTTTTCTATGAAAGTGAATGTAACTGACTTTGCTATAATTTGAATTCAGCTTGCCAATTTTACTTTCACACTAATAACCAACACACTGAATTTTAGAGTATTTCTTTTGTGTACAAAAAGCTTTTTCTTTTTCTTGTTTTTTTTTTAAAATCTTTTTTTTTCCAATAGAGAATTCCTGCTTAAATTCTGTGCAACATTTTAACCTGATTTGAATGACTGTCATTATTTGTTAGGCACAGTGTAACGCCATCACATGTTGGGCACAACTGAACATTTTCTAACATTAACATTCATATTCAGGTATTAAAGTTTTTTTTATTTTCTATTTCAGATACATCGTCTACGAAGACCATGAAACTACATTCCAAATGATCAAAACCAATATTTCTGCTGCTGTTTCCCAATTGGACAGAATTCGAAAACATCCAAAGTGAGATTTTTTTTTTTTTTTTTTTTTTTTTTTTTTTTTTTTTTTTTGGTGGGGTGTACAATGTGTCAACTTTATACACAAATCTCCATAAAATATTACTTTAGAAAATATAGAAGTATCAAAAACATTACGTTGTTGATGCATTTTTAAAAGTCTGACCAAATGCAACAAACAGAATTAATTGTAGAGATAAAATTCCCAGGTTACTCATAAAGGAAATATAGCCAATAGCATTTGAGGAATTAATTACATATTACCATGATTTTTTGATGGTATGGTCATGTTACGTTTTATTTTTATGGTGCAGGTTATATCAGCTTTCTATAGATATTTTTAATTTTAAAGATTTTAATAAGCAAAATTCTTTCTTAAACTATTGAGCTAATTGAATAGATAAAAAATTTTTGGATTTCTTTTGCAGAAAATAAAACCAATGCAATTGAAAAATTATTTAAATATGGCTGGGGTTCTTTTTTGTTTGTTTTTTTTCTGGTGGAAGTTGTTAGTTTTGTTTAGCTATTTTTACTTATGATTTCACAAGCAAATTTCTTTCTGACTTGCAGCAATAGATTTAAATGTATACTTGAAAATTCTAGCTTACTCATAGGAAAAATAATCTGTACAGGGGGGAAAAATTACTTAAATATGGACATTGCTTTTCTTCTGGTACTTGCAGCGTTAATTCTTTAGATATTTTTATTTTGAAGGATTTAAAAAGCACAATTCATATTTTACATCTGACAACAGAGTTAATTATATAGATAAAAATCCTAGATTACTCGTGTAGAAAATATTATCAATGCAATTGCAAAATTAAATATGGCTGTCACTTTTTGGATGTTATGCTGATGTAAATTTTTTGGGGTTGGAATATTTTACTTGTAATTATCAAAAAAGCAAAATCCTTTTTTTAATTGTTACAATAGAGTTAATTAGATAAATAATGCTAAATCAAAAATACTGAAGATTCAACCAGTGCAATTGTAAAATAGATTTAAATTTTTTTTTTTTCTAAATGGTTCAGGTGAATTTGTGAAATACAGTAAATAATATAAGAAATAAAGATTTGTGCTTTGAGGTGCAATGAATGTTGGGTCAAATGAAAAATTGGAGAGCCAAGTTTGAATTCCAGTTGAATTTGTTGCATTCACTTATGTGCAAATACCCTTGGGAAAGGTATGAATCCGTCTCTTCTCTCTCCAGCTATGGGTTAAATAGCAGGACAGATTAAGATCTATAGCCTTGGTTAGCAACCAAGGTACCACAGAAGGAAATAGTGGTTGCCAGCCAAGGCTATAGAACCCAATCTGTCCTATTATTTGACTCCTAGCTAGATGGAGAAGAGATGTATTATATTATTAAGTAGTAATTAGTGGGGGATCAGTTTATTACTTCATAACAATATAAAACTGATCCCCCACTGTATGCCCAGTAGAAGCCTTAATCATGTTTTGCTGCATTCACTTACGTGCAAATACCCTTGGGAAAGGTATGAAACCATCTTTTCTCTCTCCAGCTATGGGTTAAATAGCAGGACATTAAGATCTATAACCTTGGTTAGCAACCAAGGTGCCACAGAAGGAAATGTCAACTTACCAAGGGAAAATTTTGTGCCTAGTCAGTCATGGTTCAAAAGAGACATGATCACCCAAGTGTGCATCACATATGACACTTGACTGACTGATCTGATTTTATCACAGTTTTTCTGAGTTTCTAATTTTTTTTTTTTTTTGTTTTTTCTTATGAACAGAAAATTTATCTGCTTGAATGATAACATTGACCATGGAAAAGAAGAATCGCAAACTGTGAGTATTTTAATTAGTTTTGCTTCTTGTCATTAATTAGCATTAATCTTAATATGTATATAATTGAAAAGAGTTTGTCTGTTTATCACTGGACGACTTCTTGTAGTCAAACACCTACTGATAAATGAACCCACAATAAGATATAGTGTCAAAAGGACAGTTTTCTTTTGACACCACTATTATTTTAACTACCTTCACTCCTTGGCAATATTGTTTTAAAGAGTGGTGTTGATAATTGGAATAAAACCTAAACACATGAAAATGAATTGATAAATTTTTTTGTTCTTGAGAATTGCTAACAAAAAATAAACACTATTTATTTCTTAGATTGTTTATTTATACTAGTATATTATTTATTGGAATGATTGGCAAAACATCAGCTGATTGCCAAATGATTTCAACTTTATAAAATGGTAAATAAGGATTTCCTTATAGTTAAAATATTTTCATAAGTTAGGAAATGTTTATAAATTTATGAATAATAATTTTCGCATTTATTTCTTTATAAATTGGTAAATGATAAACATTGCATTGTATTAGTTCTAATTAATTGTGTTAGTTTTTAGAATGTTATAAATATAAAATTCTTTTAAGCAATCTGTGTTTAATGTTTTTGTTATAAATTCTCAAAAACAAAAAAAAAATTATTCAGTTTCATCATATGTTTAGGTCTTATTCCAATTTTAGTCATCACTTTTAAAAATGACAAACATTACCAAAGAGTAACAGTAGTTAAAATAATAGTGGTGTCAAGAAAAAAAAATTATCCATTTGACACTACATCTAAATAAAAGTACGTTTATCCATGTTTGCCCCTTTTTACCAACAGACTTGATTATATTGGGTTGAAACAAAAGTTCATGGTGTTTTTTCAATAGGCAGTGTTTGAACACGTTTTCATTTTCTACATTACTAGAATTTATGACATATATCAGTCAGTTAAGTGCCATACGTGATACATGCTTTGGGAAAGAGATGTATTATATTATTAAGTGGTAATTAGTAGGAGATCAGTTTATTACTTTGTAGCAATATAAAACTGATCCCCCACTGTATACCCAGTAGAAGCCTTAATCATGTTTTCAACTATTATATTCTGTCAGTCAGTTAAGTGCCTGGGCGATCATGTCTTGAAAGAGACATGACTGACTAGGCAGAAGATTATCCCACAGTAGGTTGCCATTGCTTTCTACAGTAGACTGATTTCCAGCCAAGGCTTTAGAACCCAATCTGTTCTGTTATTTAACCCATAACTGGAGAGAATAGATGGATTAATACCTTTCCCAAGGGTAATTGTGCGCAAATGAATGCATGGAATTCGAACTTGGCACTCTGATCTCTCATTCTGAGTTTATATCCACTGCACCACAATGATACATACATTTTCTGAAAAGTGTTAACATTTCAACACATCTTTCACTACAACTTGTGTATAGATTCTTAAAAGTAAAAATGGACAAAAATAAGATGCCTTTTATGCACTTCTGTCCTCAGTAAAGAACAAGACACAGTACAAACAGTAAAAACGGCATGTGCCATTTATGGACATGGTGGCATTGCTGAAAGTAGTTTGCAAGTGGTACACTAGGTCCAGGAGGTGAAATTTTCATGTGCAAGACTGAGAACTTTGTCAGGTTTGGAATCATCTATGATAACCAAGTCAAAACATCAGATTTAAAATAATCTGGATCACATGACACTGGACATTGTAGAGGTACTATACATCTCAAATGAATGTCATAAAGCATTTTAAAACAGTTGGATATGGAAATCACTATGATGTTTGCGTGTCTCATGATTTAACAAAAAGATTTTTGCTATAATACAAACAACCCATTTTTGAAAAGAATGATTACAGGTGATGAAAAATAGATTGTTCACAGCGATGTGGAGTGAAAAATGAAATGAGCCACTGTTCATTATCAGTTCCCTGCTTGCTTCAATAGTCGAGGGCAACCTAAGAGTGGAAGAAATAAACAACATCCTCCAAGATGATCTGTTGGTAGTGGATCTCAGGAGTTACAGCATGGTTATATCTATCCACTCTTTGATGCTTTCTGACCAACTTTTGCATTGCTGATCTTGCAGAGGCTGTTGTGACATGGATAAACCATAACATCTTCTGATGCTTAATATGGCAAGAAGAGAATTCTTGCTTCATACATAATCATTGGTTTTGTGTTGCCAGTAGATGATGCAGAGGAGGTTTCTCAGGCATTTATTCTCGAATGCCTGTATCCTTTTTTCCTGGCTCAACCAAGAGGATCCAAGTCTTACATCCATAAAGGATGGTTATGACCAGAGATTTGTGGAGCTTGAACTAGGTATGGAATCTGATGTTGCCCTTCCATTTCCTTTCCAAAAGCCAGTTTACTTCTGAAGGCGATACTGTAAATCTGGCAGGATTGGAAAGACATTGAGTATTAAATTTTCTTTCTGCAAAGTCAGTTGTTGAATTCAGATAGTGAGACAGCTGTCAATGAAAAGCATCTGGAATTGGACAATTGGAAGAATGCTGTGTATCTAGAATGGCATTGGCTATTAAGAATTCCTTCCACAAAGATTGGACAATATTCAGATAAGCAGTATTTACATTTGGACTGATTAAAGGCAGCAGTCAATGAAAGTCATCTGGAACTGGACAATTGGAAGGGTATTGTCTACCCTCAGGACAACACCAGACCCAGCATAAATTGGTGCAGCTTGACTGGTAGATCCTCTTACACATGCCCTACCCACCTGACTTTCACTCTTCAGTTTACCACTTATTGTAATACTTACAAAATTTTCAGAACAGGTCAAACCTCAATGTTTAAAAACTTGTGAAAATCACTTTGACCAGTTTATCACCCAAAAAGAGGTCAAGTCCTGGGAGGGTAAAATCATGAAGCTGCTTCTAAGGTGCAGAAAGATAGTGAACCAAAATTGCATGTATGTAGTTGAATAAGTCAATGTACAAATATCTATTTAAAATTCACTTAAAAAAAAAAACTATGAACTTTTGTTTTGTTATTTAAAAAAAAAATTTATTTAATATTCATTTATTTTTTTTTTTATTTTTTAAATAATTGTTCACAATATTTGTATTGGAATTATATATATATATATATATATATATATATGTTTGAACATTATTTTTTAGTCGATACTCATATTTGAATAGATAATCTGTTTTTAATCAAGCAGTATATTTTTCTACCGACCTGATTATTTACAATAAATTTTTTATGAAAACGTGTGTCATTCAGGAAGATTTGAACCTGCAACCCCTATCAATATAGAGGAAGCCACCAATTGATCTGGCACATCTTAGACCTCTCGACCACAAATGATACCATAGTCTGACTGTGCCGAATAACACATTTTTTTACAAAATTTATCTTAAATAATCAGGCCAGTAGAAATAAATATATCAATATACTGTTTGATTAAAAACAGAGTATCTACTCAAATATGAGTATCGACTAAAAATAATGTTTAAATTATTTCAATATGTCAGTTGTTAAAACCATTTCATTAATCTTTAGAATTTTCCATAATATGTTTACATACATATATATATATATATATATATATATATTTTCTTTTTTAAATAAGACCCTTTTCTTATTCCTCAGGTGAAAGCCATCCTAAAAGACTTTTTTGAGTCAATGTATCCAATTCCTTCTCGTTTTGAACTTCCAAGGCAGTACCGGAATCGCTTTCTTCATATAAATGAACTTAGAGAATGGTATCCTTTCTTTTTAACTTTTTTAATTAATGAAAATAATCCATTTTGTCTTTAATTACTTTTGTTGATTCATTTTTTAAGTTTTACTTATTTATTTCATTAATAACAAGAATCAATTTTGCAAAGCAATTACAAAATTGGATGTTTTTACTTACTTGCCTGCCAATGCAAAAATACAAGAAGACAAGAAATTCTCCCAGATAGATAATTTGTTTAAACATTATTTTTAAGCAAATGAATTAAAAAATATGTTGGAATTAATCTATTTCGTAATGGATTTCATAAAATTTTGTAAATAAATTGTCATTGTTTAGATTGATTATCATATGTGCAGACAGTTGAATGAAAGACAAAACTAAAACTAAAGATGAACTGAAGGCAAAGATTAAACAAGGATACATTGTAGGTGATTCAGAAGTTGTCTAAAGGTTGTGATTGAAGCCAGCTTATTTTATGAATATTTGTGTGTGCGTGCACACACGCACATATATATTTATTATAAGTGAAAGAATATGTAGATTAAAACCCACTGTTCACTTTTATAAAAACAGTGCTTGATACAGAGTAGAGATAAAAATTGTAATTTTGTTATTACAATGATTTATAAAAGCATTATATCACTACACAAAAATTTTCAAGTTTCTGAACATATACTGTTATATTTTAAGATGTCACCTGAAGAACAGTATTGTTCTGAAACATGAAAATTTTTGTGGAGTGGTATAAACCATTGTAATGACAAAAATTACAATGTGTGTGTATGTGTGTACATTAATAAATATACATATTATCCTGCATCTATGGCATGTAGGATTTTATATATATGAGAGAGAGAGAGAGAATATGTTTATGTTGCATGAATTGTTTTATCCATATTGTTGTCATGACTGCCTCGACAATAACCATCAAGATGATTACACATCGATTTGGGAATATTTATATTTCCACATCTATGGACAGATATGGGTTATCTCCTAGATCATGACAAATGGACAATGATAAACAAAAATAAGAAAATGAAATTACTTTTCAATTGATGTAATCAAACTGCAATCTTCCCAGATCTGCTTCAATATCAACACATGCGCTGACCAACAATTCAAGGATGAACAACAAGACGAGACAATTTTTGATATAAGATTTTAATAAGTAAGAAAATATTAAAATAAAATAAAAATATCTAAACATGAAATAAGGATGTCCAATGACCTGAACCTCAAAACTTATATTCAGATACCCAACGTAGTCAAAATAACAATTTACAACACATCAACAAATATGAACGAATACAGGTGAATATGAATGCAAGAGATTAACACAAAATAAAAATGGGGAGAACCATATAATTTATAAGCACATGTGGTATTATGAATGTGATAACATAATATTCATGGAAGTATATGCGTGTTCTAACATGGGTCTAAGAATATAATAAGTTATATTTATATCAGTTCTTTATTTTACTGTCTTTTTCTTTTTTTCTCTCTTCCTCCTCTTTCTTTATACAACTTCAGACTCAAATGCAGTCCACTTGAAATATATGTAGCTACAACTGTCTCTATTTTCTTTCAGATGACTGTTGTACTTTCAGCATACAAATAATCTGAAATATCTGCACTCTTCTTTATTCCTTTATTCAAACAAGCGTCGTATTTTCTGTACTCAAACAATTCTGCAGTTTCTTCTCTTCAATATCTCTTCTCTTCTGTGTCGCTATCTTTCCTTCTTTTCTTGATAAACAACTTGGCATACAAATAACATTACAGTTTCTTCTCTTCAATATCTCTTTGTCATTATCTTTCTTCTCTTGATAAACAATTTGGCTTCACTTTCTTTCTCTTCTTTTAACAAACAGGAATCAGCATACAAATAACATTACAGTTTCTTCTCTTCAATATCTCTTCGTGGCTATCTTTCTTACTTCTTTGAAAAAAACTAATTCAACCTCATCGTCTTGCTTTAACGAATAAGAATTTATAAGTTTGTTTTTTCTTATTCGGAGTTGCTTAAGATGAATTGGTCAAATTACGCTATTATTTCAAATGCTTTTTCCTTTTCATTCATCATTTATCAGCACTCAGCAATCGTGACTTGTTCATCTAAGATTGAACTGCCATAGACTTCCAAACTTTGCTTTCCATGTGATTTGTTTTGGGCGTGAATTCTAGCTCCTGCTGTTTTATGACCTCATGTCTAGCTTCTGTCTACTTCCCATCTAGACATTTGTTACTAAGAGTATCTGGGTCAACCAACCTTGACCTGTTATCTCAAAACTGACTCTAGGCTACCACATGATCATCTCCTTGTTACCACATGGAGACCAATCTCAATATACGTGTGTATGGCTATCTTTATCCGTAACATTGTTTATACAATTTTATAAAAATATACTTTTGAAATTTTGCTCACTTTTATGTACGTTAAATTACCTAATGTTACATATATCAATAGGTGTTATGATTTTTTTATATATATATATATATATATATATATATATCTCCACATACATACATACAGGTATATTTAAACATTAAAAAATTCACCCAATGAAGTTTTGTTAAATTTAATGAGCTAGTTCTGTCTGTGTCAGTTTTGTTTTATTTTTGCAATTTTTTAATAAGATGTACATCAGAATTGTGGGCAAACTGCCTGAATTTCATGTTGTCAGTGTGGTAGACAAGATTTTATCGACTATATCCTTGCATTTCTTTGGAATGCAGGAGTTCAAATTATTAAAAAAATGTACTATGACATAGCCAACGAAATCTTGTGTCTCATAATGATAACACTGAGTTCTTGCTAATGACTGAGGTAGTCAAAATTGTTTGAACAGAATAAAATATGAAATTTGGACAGTTTATCCACAATTTTGCTCATCATGTAGAACATTTTATTCAAGACAAACCTTGTCAGTTGAATTTAACAAAACTTGATTGTGTGTGTGTCTAGATAGATAGAATTTAAAATATGCAATGGTCACCTAGAACATCAAAGTACCATGCTGGGTCTTTCATGATATTTTTCTATTCTCTCCAAGTCAGTGGTTCTGAACATTTTTTTTTTTTTTTTGCCTTGTGCCCTCCTTTCACCATAAATCTGAATGCTATTGCAAGATTGTCTGACTCAAAAGGTGCTTTCCAAATAATATACATATCTTATTGAAAATATTCATTCTTTTCCATATTAGTACATTGAATTATTTTCATAGAGGAGTGTTACAAATTTAATAGCAATAGAAAATATTGATGGATTTTTTAAATTTGAATACGTATACAATATTTTAATTTATCACTGAATATTAAATACGTGGAAGCGGATTTCAAGAAACAAAAATAGTTTTTTTGAGACTTAGTATAAACAAAGCATATTCACGAAATTGGACAAACAAAAGACCCTAGAATGACATCAAAATTCATGAAAATTTTTCATCCTTTAACAGTCAATTGTGCTTAGTTTAAGTTGTAACCTAGATAAATGTAGGTAGAAACAAACAAATGTTGGTAAGATAGTGCGGGTCATAGAAAACAGTCCATCCAGGGACCCCAATCATGTTCTAACGCCTTGTTTAGTACACACCAATCTGTCACACACACACACACACAGCATTATCAAATGAAGAAAAGTAATATTTAAGAACACTTTGCACAAAACTTTCCCTGATGCAAGGCTCAAGAGGCACTAAAGATAGTGTTACTAAATGAGGTGTAAAGAAGTGAAGCTTATGAGGCCAAGGAGGATAGATAATGATTGACCCTTGACTTGGACAGAGATTTGTATGTTCTGAGAAGCACCCACATGAAAGTTTGTTTGACAAAGTAGCTTTTTTTTTTCACTTTTTTTCTTTTTCTTTTTTCTTTTTCCAAGAAAAAGCTACCTGAATGGTACTTTCTTTCTTACAATTGCAACATGGAGGAAACGAAGGCTACTTGACACATGTGGCATGTCCTTGTGTCTGAGGAAAGAGACTGCAGTGTGGGAAATAAGTCATACCCTCACAAAAGTGCATAAATAATTTTGAATTCAATCAATGCTAGAAAGTACTCTGGCTCAGATATGGCAGTTAAACTGAGGAGTCTGGTACTTTCTGGAGCTAAAGAATAATCCAACCCTTTTTCCTGCACTTTTAACAATGGATTATATATAGACGGGTCTAGAGTGAATGTCGGTCCTAATAGACATTAAAAGTGCGGAGCCTTGTTGAGAATCCAACCATTAATAAAGACTGGTGAAAACTCAACATTTGATCTATATTTTAAAAAAATATTATATAAATAAAACCATGTTTTTAATAATTTAAGTGACCATTTCATATGATTTAATGATGAAAACATTTATTTTTGCAGCATTAGACAAATATTAAAATGAAAAGTAAATTGTTATATAATCAACTTGGCACCAAAAAAGTGAGCAATCATTTTCAAAATTCTAATGTTTTGATATTCTTATTCTTTTGTACCAGTCATTTTCACACTTTTTCTTATTGGCTGTATTCTTATATCTGTTCATTTCAGGAGGATATACCGAAATTGGCTCCGTTTCTGGACATATTTGACACTAACTGTGTTAATCCTATTGGCTTTAATGTCATTTTGTTCTGATAATGTAAGTTGAAAAATTCTTTTTGTGTCACCTTGAAAATGTCTACCAAATTCAAAAATACATTTTAACAACTAAATAAAATGACTTATAGTGAAAAACGAAACAACAAAAAAAAATTGAAACCAATTTATTAGAGTTGCTATTCTCTGATATTTGTAGTAAATATTCATAATAGATTTTGGAATAAATTTTAATAGTCTATTTGTTAATTTATGGAATCATGTCAAGGGAGATAATCAAACATTGCCTTAAAAGGTACAATTTTTAATTCTCTTTCAAGTAAGAATGAGATGAAAAGATTTGATGAGAAATTAAAATTAATCTTTATTTTTCACTTTGTAAAGAAATTTTTACCATGAAGACTCTGAAAGTCTATTGAGGTAAAATTAAAATAAATATTATGAAATCAGGAAAAATGTTTTTGCAGGTATAAGAATTTCTAATTTAAAAGAAAAACTTCCATTTTTTTTTTTTTCTCCTTGTAAATATTTGATAGAGATAAAAATTGGCAACATTTCGAAATCACTATTAATGAAATTGATAAAAAACGTAGCATTAGTTTTAAATACAGATTGATTATCCTTTATCTGAAAACCTCCAAAATCTGAAAGTTTTTAGGTGCTGACAGGACTTGCTGCCATTGGAAAATTTCAGAAATCACTGGAAAGTTTCCTTGATGATGTGTGGCTGTTGTAAGTGACCTCATCTACCTTGGGTGAGGGTTCCCCAGCCCAGGTACATAGCTTACATTGACACCAGTTTTTGTTAGCAATCATCACGGCAGCAACTTCACTTCTGGATTACTTACCAGGTGTTTCATGCTCAATAAAGATATTATTAAAAATGTCAAAACGTCCTGCAGTGGGGGGGGAGGGGAAGCATTTATGTTTATTAATGTCACAGAAAATCAAAAACTACCTTCTTCATCCAGTTTCTCACATCTGATGTAGAAGTAGTGTTTGCTGTTGCATTTATATATTTGTGTAAGTAGTGATAATTGTTTTTGTACACATACAGAAAGTACACAACATTATTTTATGTAAAATCTTAATTTTGCCACTTAAAATCTGTGTTAGTATTATATAACTAGCGTCATTATCTGTAGGTATACAAAATTTATTAAATTTCATATAAAACTACCTTCAGGTTATATGTAAAAGTTGTTTTGTGAAATTTAAAGGGATATTGTGTTTATGCTTTGGTTCTATTCCCAAGCTGCCGAATTTTATAGATGTTATATGCAAATTAAATAGCTTCTATTCTAAAAGCCAAAATAATTTGAAAACCAATTCTCTTCCGATCCCAAGAATTTTGGATAAGTTTCTCAACCTGTAGTATCTTTACCAGTCTAAAAGCTTCACTTAGTTGTAAATGTTACTCTATATCCAAAGTTTTGGCTTTCATGAATCAGAAAAGCTTTCTTTGATGGAATCTCTAGGAAATCTTTTCCTTTTAAGATGGGAGGTTTTATGCAAATTCCAGAAACTCCAGAGTTGAATTTTAGGCAAAGTTAAACTTGGAAAGTATATAATAACAATTGGGTCAACAGAAGAACTGTTCTTTTGACATTATTTTTATTTTTTACTTGGTTCTAAGTTAAACTTTACTAAATTTCCTTAGAAAGCATTTAGCAATCAGTAAAATTTAAAAAGAACTTAACATGGCATCAAAAACTTTGACTTAAAAAAAAAACAAACTATTTCTCATACAAAAATACTTTTCTTAAAAAGTCAGAGCTTTCTGCAAATATTAATACTACTACTGTTCGGTAGTCATGATCATCAAGTCAATGCCAATGACCTTTTCCTTAGCCACCTCATATGTGCTTTGCCAGGGCTACATACAGTTATTAAGGTAAATTTTTGTTTTGTTTTATCCCTTCAAATCTCTCAAAAAACATCCTTATTTCTGTGCAAAAGTAAATGCTGAACTCAAATCGAAAATTGTTTATTGATGAAACCTAACTTTTTTCAATTTTCCAACCAGAAAAATATCGAACTTCCTTTCGCTGTTTATTTCACCCCGTAACCACGGTTCAAAACATGTTATTCACTGCAGAATGACTTCACGCGTAGTTTGGCAATTTTTCGACCAATTTGCCTTTATTTTTTGCTATTCATGTGCGGAAATAGAATTCCAAACCCAAACAAATCGCGGACTAATCGCTCAAAAGAACTAAACGGGCCGTAATAAGTATCCTACGCCTCAAGTCATTCAGTGGTGAATCAGACATGAAAACGGTAGTAAGGGGTGACATATAGTCCGACTTTTTTGTGATTGAAAACGGGAAAAATGGTAGGTTTCTTCAATAAACAAGTATCGATTTGATTTTAGCATATACATTTGCACGTAATTAAGGAAGTTTAGGAAAGATTTGACGGGGTAAAGGTCTTAATTTACCGTTATTAATTCAGAGTTTTTCTTCTAGACTGGTTGTCACCTAAGGCTATAGAACCCAGTTTGTTTTATTTACCCATATCTTTGGGGGGGGGGGGTTGGATTCATGCCTTTCTCAAGGGTATTAGCATGTAAGTGAATGCAATGAACTCGACTGGAACTTGAACTCAGCTCTGATTCCTCAATCGGAGCCACTATTAATTACTCTACTGCGCCTCTTGAGTCTGATGAAAAATAAAACATTTATTGTAAGTAACGTTAAAAAAACCTTCCAGATCCTATAGTCTTGTCATCATTTGATTTATTTACATTCTAACTATTATCCTCATCTTTGTTGTTATCCCAATTGCAAAATAAACCACAATGACAATCAGTCAGTTAAGTGCCATACGTGATACACGCTTGAGCGATCATGTCTCGAAAGAGACATGACTGACTGGGCAGAAGATTATCCCGCAGTAGGTTGCCATTGCTTTCTGTGGTAGACTGGTTGCCGACCAAGGCTATAGAATCCAATCTGTCCTATTATTTAACCCATAACTGGAAGGAATAGACGGATTAATACCTTTCCCAAGGGTATTTGCACATAAGTGAATGCAATGAATTCAGCTGGAATTCAAACTCGGCTCCCCGATTTCTCGTTCCGAGTAGTAATTTTCAATTACTTTATTCTCGTACCAACAAGATACAAATACAAAAATACACTTGGCTTCCTGGCTCCTAAAGCAGGTAACTTATGTCCTCCAGTGTCTACCTGTGGAAGTGCCCCCCTTATCTAATGAGCCCTTTCATTTTTACTCTACAATATCAAGGGCGATCATGGCTTTAGAGATCTGAACTGGTGACATGAAAAAAATGGAGCTCACCAGAACATTTACCATGGAGGTGGAGATAGTTCATTTGACCTTGAGCTAAGTTTAACAAATATCTATGAGTGATAGTAAGCTAGTTTCACTACTGAAAATCATATGCATCAGCATAGATCTTACAAATGGTAGGAAAGTTTAGTTTTTAGAAAAAAAATTTTATAATTAAAAAAATTGAATTCTTGGTATAATATTATCATTGATGACAGTGTTGTAAAATAGTCACAACAGCAATGGTAGTAGTCATTCTGAATTAGTTTATTCTTGTACTGAAATACAAATGTCCTTGTCTCCTGACCACTCAGCTGTTTATATTACACCAGCAGAGGTAACTTGTGTCCTTCAGTGTCTACCTGTGGACCTGTGGAAGTCCTACATTATCTAATGAGACTTCTATTCCTACTCTACACCAATGTTTTGGCCATCATGCCCCTTAAGGTGTCTGTTGATCTGTACAAATTTCAGAAATGATAAACTGAACTTTTTTTTTTTTTTTTTATTATAAATTTATAGGAATAGGTTGTTCTCATTCTGGGATAAAGTGCATTCAGCAGTCAGGTCTCTAGTTGTGAGGAGCATGGAACCATATTTTAATTGCTGTTGTTCCCAGGTCCACCCTAACCCTGGGTGGTAGCATTTGTTGGGGACAAATAGTTAATCCTCAGACTGTAGTCAAAACACCATGAAAGTGTAAAAATTGGTTTTTGTGGTAAAAATTCCAGGAATACATTTTTGAAGAAAAAAAAATATTACCAGTAATACATTTTTTTTTATTTTTTTTTTTTTAAGAAAAAAAATATTAACATCAAGATATGAAAAAGAAAAAAGTATTACCAGCAATACATCTGACTCTCAATTATAAAATCTATTATAAAAATCAATTTGGCATTAAATAACCCATTGCGGTTGATATGCCATAAAATAAACCAAACCATTCTGGGGATATCTCAGTTTGTTCTTATTTAGTATTGCTCAGTTATGACTTGCATCATTTTCTTTGAGTCTCTGTGTAATATTGCTCAACCCAGAAATTGAACTCTCAACTAATATGTTACCTGGAGTATTTAAATTAAAATTTGAATACACTAGTCTAAATAAGAACAAGACAAAATATCCCTATGGAATGAGAACACTCTACTCACTGTAGCTTAAATAAAGGGTTCAGTTTGAAGTTTCTTGAAGGCATCTGAGGAAGACACTAAGGCAGAATGATTGAAATGTTGTGATAATAACAACAAAGATGAGGAAATTGACAGACTGTAAATAATATAAAGGAAGACAACTCCTCACCCCCAGAAATTCTGACAGAAATCAATTAACGTTTTTGTTTTTTTTATTTTTTTATTTTTTAATTTTTCATCAATTGTAATACAAATGCTTT
>JBBBDQ010001176.1:130000-162500 GCA_037127315.1 Ascarosepion bandense | reverse complement strand
GTAGGTTGCCATTATTTTGTGGTAGACTGGTTGCCAACCAAGGCTGCTATTTAATGCATAGCTAGAGAGAGAAGCGATAGATTAATATCCTTTCCCAAGGGTATTCAAGTGAATTCAGCTGGAATTCGAACTCTGCTCTTTGATTTCTCATTCCAATCTGATGTTCACTGCACAAAGCACATCTTAAAACGATATTATCAACTATCACACCCCCCTTACTAATAATAATCTGTAATTCTTATTTAAGTTGGTAACGTTACTTTCCTTTTTCTATTTTGTTTTTCCAGATTGAATTGGCCCACAGGAGAATTTTTTCTCATCGTTCAAGAATCAAATCTTCAAGTCAACCAAATATTAAAGAAAAGGAACAAAAAATGACAGAAAAGGAAGATTTTTCTTATCTTGTTTAATAGGCAGTTCTTATTACTCTCTCTCTCTGTGTATGTGTATATATATATATATATATATATATATATATATATATATATACACACACATGCACTAGTTGTACTTATTGTTTGGCTGACAAAATGATTAAATTTAAAATGTAAACTGTTTTTCTATTTCAAATACTACAAAATATATTGTTTAAGTACAGGTATCATAAAAATACCATCAAATGGATGCACGTTTTGGTTTTATTCTTTTCCTGTCGTCTAGTGGTTATTGTCAGACAAAAACAGAAATTAGCCATTTCAGTTTCATTCAAATTATGTGTATGCTCACTCTTGCTCTCGCTAAGTCAATGACAGCCCTGAAAACTACAAGATTTCAAAAAAGCTTCATATAAAAAGTTTTATTTATTACTGAATAATTCCTAAAAAGTTCAATAAAATCATAAAATTATGATTCCCCCTCCCCATTTTATGATTTTATTGCTCAGCTCTGGGTAAGGATTGTCTAGACAGAATGGAAAAGAATGTATTATTTCAATCTTTTTTCAAACTCGGTCAAATTGTATGTGTGTGCATTAAATAGCACAAGCTCTTGTAACTCTTGCACTAAACAGACATATGCATATGCACTACACCTGCACATACAAAACCATACACAGATGCAAACAGTATGTGAGAGTTTTTTTTGTTTTTATTACATTAAGATATTCTATTGAAGTTGCATGAAGTTGCCATCAAACAACTCCGATTATTGTTTGCTTACAATTTAACACTTCTATCCAAAATGCATAATCATTAGGCAGCGATAAACATTGTATTCATTCCGTAAATCCTTTGTAGCCAAATCAATGCAAAAAAAAAAAAATCCTCAAAAAATTAGAATTCTCTTGAATGATGAAAATAAACAAATTTCCTAAAGCTGAACAAACAGTGTATTTGGCATGCTGGCAGCCACTTGCAATGTAAAAAGTTGGCGAGCACAATCTTTATAATATCATAGTCTGATGAATATATATGAGTTCAGCATGTATTTAAGGATTCACTTGAAGTGGCAGACAGTGCGCTGTTCACAAGTGTTTAAAAAATTTCACTAAATGGTTTTCAAGTATTTTTAAGGCTCACCTTTCATTCAATTTGTATGTTAAATAAAATCCTGTTACATTTGGAAGTAAACAAAAAATTTGTGAAACTTGTTAAAACTTTATAAAAACAGATGAAATAGTTTTAAAAAAAATACTCTAAACATTTTTTTAAAAATTTTTAATATTAAAGTATTAAAACTTTACAAAAATATTTTTCACTCAATTTTACAAATTTACACCATCTGATGTGTTGATTAGTTATTTTGGCTTATACACAAGGTTTAGATTTTTACTCATCTCTTGGGCATGAAATAATGGGATCAATTTATATTTCGACTGGCTCGGATATGAATATATAAGGTAATATTTCTTTTTTTAATTTTGTTTCAATTCAATACAGTTTATTTTGTTTTCAAAATTCTGAAAAATATAAGCATAATAATGTTTCATTTAAATTATATAAAACATTTTATTTGTAAGTTTGTATAATGCTGAATTTAAAGAAGTCAAAACAGCTCATTTGAAAATAGTTGTTTATAAAACTTCTTGTGTTTAAGGGTCACCAGTTTTTATAAATACTGGAAAAAAAAATAGGAAGCTACATGTTGATTCTGAATAAAAATACATTTCTTGATTTCTGTGATGAATCAATGCAGGATTTATATCCATATTACTTTTTCTTTTTTTTTTTTTCTTATCAATTTTTTTTTTTTTAAGAAATGGCAATAAATATTTATTTGAACTTGTGTAAAATAAAAATTAAAAATCATTTATTTTCTTTAAGTTTTATTTTATCACCAAAACCTTGTCCTGTAAAATAATTTTAAATAAAAACAAATGAAATTCTATGTTGATGTCTGTGTTTTTATTATTACAGTAATTTTATTTTATTTTTTTTATTTTTTTTACTGAAAAATAATTATTCTATTCTGTGCATATTAAAAAATGGTTTTTCACTAATTATATTTTACTAAGCATATCAAAATTAATTTGACATTTGAATTTTAAGCAGTTAAATATGACCACATAATGTCAATGGAAACGGTTTTTAGCAGGTGCAAAAAAATGTCTGTTTCAACTGCTGGGAAAATGGTTTCTCAAAATACAATGGCGTCAAAAAAGAAAAAATACATCTGAGTAATCTTGTAAACTCACGGATCTGTGTCGGTTGTGAGGAAATTTCGGTTACTTTTCCCACTAATGTAATGTTGCTTCCTTATGGTTTTTCTATGAACATTTTCACCAAAATTGTTCTATTGAGCTTTCAATTTTCACCATTCTATGCTCCAAACTTCTTCAGGTAAATGAAATTTTGAACCATGAGTCAAGTCTTTATCTCCAACTGTCATAGTTCTTATTGAACTCACAGAACTAACCACACACTGAGGACATAAAATGTATGACAGTGTTTCATCCACTTGACATGATAATCATTAAAGTTAGCAAACATAAACATTTTAGACTGGTAAGGAGATTCAAGAGAAATCATACTAGCCAGAGAGAAATGTTTGCTGACATAAACATCCAGACAATGCATGTGAACATTGTAAAGAGAGGAATGTAATCAGGAATCAAAGGAGGGAAGTGTAGAGTTGTAGTTTCAGAGTGCTGGGGATTTTTCATAGAGGAATGAATCCATATTAGAGAAGTTGGTATGAATACCACAAATGTTCAAGAAAGAAATAAGGATTTACATTTTTTTTTTTTTTTTTTTTTATTTGGCTGCTTTATTTTTATTTGTTTGATTGTTTATAGTCATGGTGTGTTATTTACGTAAGTAGAAGTCGACATTAATAGTAATAGTGGGTTGTCAAATGCGATGTGGGAGGAGAACTGGCACCATGCAGCATAGTATGTCTTCAGGGTTGCTTACTAGAGGCGCTTGCAGGGACACTCATCCATGTGCAATATTATGCAACTGTTGATCAGAGCAGCCTCTCTCTACACTATGCAAGAGTTCGGGCTTATAACTATCAGTCAGAAGTAGCAACTTCATACTGAAAGTGCCAGGTTGGCACTTTCAGTATGAAGAGACATTGCCACCATTTACACACATCACAAAAAAATCTCATGAAAAAAACACTATTAAGGAAAGGAACCAGCAATCTCTTCCTAAACAGGAAACAAGGGATTAGTCTCTACTCCTGTTCAAAAGGAGGAGTATAAATTGGGAGATAGGAGAGAATATCTATTGAAAGGAAAAAAAAAATTTACTAAGTTTTAACTTAAGTCAGGAAATCCATTACTGATTTAGTTAAGGGTTGAAACACGACTAAGAGAAAAGTAAAGAATTGTATAAAAGAAAATCAGTAAGACTGGTAGTAAAATAAATGGCAACCAATAAAGCTGCATGAAAAAATAATATTAAATTCTAATATATTAACCTGGACAAAAGAGCTGGGGCCAGTAAATACAAGACACAAAGGCTAGTGGTCATAGCAAAACAGAAAGGCAAAGTAACATATATATAGAGAAACGAGTCCTTTCAGAAGAGAAAGTTTTAACATTTAAACAAAAATATCTTGGCCTTACACTTTCGGCGGACCTCAAATGGAATGACTATATCGAATCCATTGCCAAATCTGCCGCTATGAAAGTCAGCTCTCTGTGCAGGGCCCGGAAGTTTTTCCCACCTGAATCTATTCTGCACATATACAAATCTACCATCCGCCCGTGTATTGAATATTGCCGTATCTGGTCGGGTGCCCCTGCTGCTCTCCTTGAGCTTCTTGACAAAATACAAAGGAGGATCTGTAACGTGGTTGATACTGACTTGGCAGACTGGCTGCAACCACTCTCTCACCGGCGTGATGTGGCTTCCCTGTGCCTCTTCTACAAGTACTTTCATGGCTTCTGCTCCGATGAACTTAGATCACTGGTGCTGCCTAAGCACGAATTTACACGAGATACTAGATTAGCAACTAGGTCCCACCCTTTTACAGTTAAACAGATAAGATGTAACCTTAAATTCTACTCCAACAGCTTCTTTTCTCGCGCTTCCTGCCTGTGGAACTCCCTTCCACAAGTCTGCTTTCCTGACAGCTACAATCTCCAGGTGTTTAAATGTAGGGTCAATAGACACCTCCTATCACGCTAACTCCCAATTATTCTCAGAACGCTCTCATCTACCCAACCCTCATTCTCCTTACCCGCCTATCACCCACCCTCTGACATTTCCTATATTTAACCATTCTCGGTATCCCTACCCGCCTATCACCCACCCTCTGACATTTCCTATATTTAATCATCCTTCCTCCACTCTATGTAACCCCCTGCACAGTAGTGGCATTGACATGCCTTGCTTGGGGTGAAACGCTTATAAAAAAAAAAAATATTAAGAAAAGAAATCCATGATATAATAACATCATATTTCATGGAATGGCTGAAAGGAAAAGTAATGACAAAGATAGTTTGTTGTCAGAGAGACTTTTATACAATTAAAACATACACAAAACTATATATACATATGTTCCAAGCAGAGAATAATATATGACATATATCTACGCAGCAAAGCAGAGTGTAAGGAGACACAGAAAGGAAGGCACTTAATGACTGGCCACTTTCATCACTGTAAGAAGTGACGTCACTAAGTGGCCTTCACATGACTCATTTCACTTACAGCCACCAAAGGAAGATAATTGCCTTTTGTCACCTCACAAAGCATATATTTTTTGTTGATTAATTTTAATGATTGACTTTTCAAAATTATGAATAAGCCTTCTCAGCTGAGCTTTGTCATTTGTCTAAATTTATTACTGCCATTAATTTTTCAAAATTAATCAGATAATGTTTTCTTTTTTTTTAGTCAGATAAATAAAAATTCTATTATAATTGTGCTTGTTCCTCTCTTTTTTAGTCTGCAAGACCATTACACCCTGTCAGTACCTCATAAATAATGAACTATTTCATTTTGGAACAAAGAGAGAAGAAAGAAGTGGAAAGAGAGAATCAAATAAGTTAACAGGAACAGATACTACACTTTGATCTCAGCCAAAAGGTATTTTCTTGCCGTCCCACATTGACAAAGTCATTTTAATGCAGGGAGTGTGAGGGCTTGTACCTAGGCCAGGTTAAAAAATAGCACAGCCCCTGCAAACCTATGTTGCATTGACATCAGTATTACTGCCAATCCTACTTCTTTTGCACAATGAGGGAAGTATTGCTGGGGCCAGCTGTTTCCTGAGACTGGCCACCTCTGAATAATATTTTTAGATGTGCTCTGTCCACAGACAGAGACATAACTGAGAGGTGAAATGTAGTTAACCCACCAGATACTACACTTTGATTCCAGCCAAGAGACTGGGTATTTACCCTACCCCTTCTACTGAGGCGAGTTGTGACACAAGGTCAGTTTTGAACATGGAGACCTGAGCACGTAAACTCAGCTGGTCAAAATTTACCCAGTCCCCATATATGTGATGACTGGGTACTAAGCTTGTCATACATTCCAGTCAAGAAGCACAATGCCACTACTGAATAAGTTAAGGTTTAAAGTGGGTTTAATGCCAATATTGTGGAAACATTACCTAAGCTCTCTTGGGATTTCCCCTTTTGGGGATGCCTCAGGTGTCGAGCAATAAAGCAAGACCCAAAGAAGAGTTTCAGCCTGGAGTAATGCCTATTATTTTAACCTACCATAAGTCAATCAGCCAAGATATGATGGCAACTACAATAAAAGCACTATTTTTCAGCATAAATGTTGAAAACTGAGTAAGCTATTCACCAAAAATTGAGTTACCATAAATAACATTGTCTGCAGAATTATTATTAAAAGAAATGTTTGTAAGACAAAGATTTTTGCTAGAAATTATAATAATGTATGAAGATTTTCAAACTTATGATTAGTAATTCTTCTGAGGAGTATAAATATAGTCACCAGATAAAAATTTTGGTAATGTATAACCTTTGTCCCAGCAAAAAAAAAAAAAAAAAAAAAAAAAAATGGTGTCAAAAGGCACCACTATTACTGTATACACTTTTGACTTCTCCAGCAACAAATGTTTATTTACAAGATTGACTGTATGGTGAGAAAAAAGGAAACTAAAGCAGTTGTTTCAATTAATTTGCACAAGGGTATCTGTTATAAATATTTTATGTGACAGGGATTAACACTGAGCATTCACCTTTTAGCAGTACTGCTGCCATATATGGACAGGAGGTAGACTGTCTTCATATTCCAGCCTTGATAGAGTCCATAAACGTCCAAGCGGACTTTGTAGGTGATTAATAATTTTCCTACAACCCTTTTCCCTCAGACAAATATTGCAAGCCTCTCACTGCTCTATCGCTATTTTCATGGAAATGGTTTGGATGAACTGCATTCCTTAGTTCTAAGCTTCACAGATAAGAATCACTATGGCACTCACACTCCCTTCATATTTGAATGGTGAGATTGTTTATAGTCATGGTGTGTTATTTACGTAAGTAGAAGAAGGAGGCGCAATAATTTACACTTGAGCAGCTTCTACTCACAAACCACTATTCTGTGAAACCAACTCTTATTCTATTGCTACAATCTTTAGCTGTTCAAATCTAGAGTTAACTTTTCCATTACACCTAATGGTGTGTAGGGCAGCGTTTATACTGTTTCCATAACAACTGTTTTTTAGGGGGGGGCTGTTAGCCCTGCGCCCAACCCCAAAACCTAGAGAAAAGTGATTTTCTAAGCATAGCTTAGACATGACACACGGCTGAAAGTAGGGGGTACCCAGTGAGGATTGAACTCACTACTCGGTTATAATGATTCTAGTGAGATGAGCTTGATAACCATTACACCATGCTGAGGTGCCCAAATCTAGAGTTAACTGATATCTTATACTCGTATTATTGTAAGAAAAAAAAATGCAGAGGTACTACTTGAATGGACACCTCCAACCCTAGAGCCAAGCATATTATGCTATTAATCTTAAAAAGATATGCTGCTGGTGTAAGAGTTATTAGCACATAAACTGGAATTGATGAGCAGAAGTTTGAATTCCAGCCTAGTAGGCTGCATTTTAGTAAAAATGTGTATTGTGATGTGGTGGATATCGGCTCAGAATGAGAAATCAGATAGTCGAGTTTGAATTCCAGTCGGATTCCATTTTTGGGTTAAATAGCAGAACAGATTGGGTTCTTCGAGACATGATTGCCCAAGCATATATCACATATGGCATTTAACTGAGGTTGTATTCACTTTCCTACTAATACCCTTAGCAAAGGTATACATCTTTTCTTTTTCGCACTTTTTTTTGCCACTCTAGGTATGTATTAAATAGGAGTGTAGACTAGGCTCTCAAGCCTTGGTAGCAATAGCCAAATCTAAGACAGTGACTACTGTAAATTAAAATGCATGCAGACAATAGGAAACCATCACTTCTCTTGCTTTTGAGAGGAGGAAAGGCACTAACTTGAATCCATTTGAAATGGATGCTGCTAACAGTTTAATAATTCAGACAAGAAAGTCAGTGGGCGTTGGAGAGAAAGAAAGCAAAGACTACGCTTCACCAATGTCCATTTCATGCCAAAACATTATTAGCCTGTACTAACTACTGTTAACGATTTTTGGAAATGTACTTAGTGTCTAATATTTTATTATGAACATTTTCTTTGTTTATCAAATCTACAACATTTAATGTGTGATTACTTGTCTTGAAATAATCTACTGACAATTACAACCGTGTAAATTTGTAAACAAATTCTTTATTTCGTGTTGTTAAATGATTATTATACACATGCATTTCCTCATCATTAGGCTACCAACACCCACTCCTTCTTCAAACACCTTAATACTGTGTCACATTCTATCTTAGTGACTGTAATATTTCTCTGTGGGGAATTTCGGTATGAAAGACAAGCAGATCCGCTTGACAGTCGTTTAGACCAAGTTCACATGTTCAAAAATGCATACAGTGTATATATCTTTAAAAAAAATTTTTTTTTTTTAATTTCACACCAAGTTAGGATCTCTGTATCAAGGGGCATAACTCTTGGTTAACTAGTTTCTGAGCACATGCTACAATGGCGAGGATAGTTAAATATTCGCGTCTCGTCCTTTTTGGCCGGGAAGCATGACCAGCTAAGACAAGTACCCCGTGAACGCAGGGTAAATTTTGACCAGTTGCCTAAGTGTACACGCTCAAGTCCCTATATTAAAAACTGGCCTTGTATCACAACTCACCTCAGTGGAGTGGAGTGCAGGGCTAAGAATTAAGATCAAAGTGTAGTACTTGTTCTCTCATTTTACATGGGAGAAAGCAACCAGTCCCGGGAATTCCAACTATGCGACAACACCTTCCTCTTTGAACTAAAGAGAGAGGTCGATTTATTGACTTTTTTGTCTTTACTATACGGGTTCGTTTTGAAGAGGTCGGGGCTTTTGAAATTATTGCGCCTCCTTCTTAAGCACTAAAAAAAAAAAAAAAAGACCTCGTGTCACATCCTGCTTTAGTGGGGAATTAAGGTAACTAAAAAATCTTCTCCATGTAGTCATAGTACTTCACAGATAATTTTTAATAAAGAAAAAGTATCTTGTGAACTGTGGAGATTGAGAACGTTTTTATCCCCTGGAAGGTATAAATTACAGAAACAAAAAATATTGGAATTTTCGTGAGGTCAAGTCTGACTTGTTCCATGTTAATCATGACTATTCGTCAATTTACCATTGTTGTGGTCGAGCAGGTAAATACAGTGTAGATTGTTGAGATAATTTAACACGGGCGTTTAATTAATTAAACACGTTGACATAAAAAGACATTCAAGGGAGATAACTTCAATCTTCATAGAAGGCATCATGGAGTCAACTAAGAAGAAGCGTGTACTTTTTATTTGTTTAGGTAAGAAAGTGCATTTTTTTCGTTTTTTTATAAACAATCAAAAAATACGAGAGACATTTTTCTTCAAGAAAATGTTTGAAAAATATTTGAAGAAAGGTAATTTGTCTCGTTAAATTCTTAGCTTTTCTTTTTTGTTTCGCAATAATTTATTTTTCAGTAGAAATGTGAATCTGTATTTCTTTTTGAACTTTATATTTCTACTGTATATTCACATTCTGGTTGTATTTTGTTTCAATACTAAACGCGAATATCTGTTTTAGTGGAAAGCGACTTAAAAACTTATTGTCCAAAAAAAAAAAATCTATTTTTTTACTATTTAAAAAAACGTATGCTTTTTTTTTTTTTTTTTTTTTTTTTTAATTCAATACGAGGGATTTTCATGAAAATGAAGAAGACATAATTTCAGGTGGTCAACTTTTTCATTTTTTTCAAAACTCATAATTTTTATAGAAGTATTTTTAGTGGGACCACGTTGCTAACGAATGTGACAAAAATGTCAAGGTTTAACGTGGGATTTCCCGGTAATACCATGGAAAAGTTGCTCACGCACTTTTTCTGGACGCCGGGTAATTACCACCCCACTTCCCCACAGCCTCCTCTTTCGAAGGAGAGGTACTGCCTGGGGTATGACCCCCTGGGACTTGAGATTCAACTTTCTCGGCAGATGTTCGGGAAATGGAGCATTTAAAACGAAGTTTACTAAAAAGTTGTCATGAAACCCAAAAAGAGCTAAAGTTTTAAAGACGCCTGTGCGTTGAGACTTGAGACTGTGTGAAAAAATTATGATTTCTCTCTAGGTCCTTAAAATTTTTGATAGCAATCTTGTCATTGTAAATATTATTTACAAATTAATAAAAATCAATAGAAATTAACACAACCACACCATTAATCCTAATCCAGAGAAATGAAATTATTTCTGTTAAGCTTAGAGTTACAAAATTAATTAATTTAATTAGGTAAATTTCGTTTAGAAACAAAGAAAAGACAAAAAAAGAGTATCAAATTGTTACGTGATATCAGTCCTCCTCTATACACTGAGTGTTGCTTAAAGTTTTTTTTTTCTGCAACAGCAATGTTGTTCTATGATACTCAACTGAAGATACCAGAGATTGTCGCGTGTTCACAGGAATTTAAAAAAATACAAAAAATAAATTGTGTAAATTTAAAACCATAGTTTTCTTTATTTCTGTGTACTTGTGTGTGTATTTTAGTTACATAAGGTTGTGCGTTGTGGTGCATTGGATATCGGCTCGGAACGAGAAACCGGGGAGCCGAGTTCGAATTCCAGCCGAATTCATTGCATTCACTTACGCACAAATACCCTTGGAAAAGGTATTAATCCGTCTATTCCTTCCAGTTATGGGTTAAATAACAGGACAGATTGGGTTCTATAGCCTTGGCTGACAACCAGTCTACCGCAGAAAGCAATGGCAACCTACTGCGGGATAATCTTCTGTCCAGTCAGTCATGTCTGTTTCGAGACATGATCGCCCAAGCGTGTATCACGTATGACACTTAATTAACTGACTGAAGGTTGCATGTAGAGAGAAAGAGGCTGACCTGAAGGAGACTACCACCACCTTTAAATATTGTTTTTCATTTTTTTACTTTTTTCAGTGCATTCTTATCGGTTACACTCTTAGTCTTAAACTTTCCAACTGACAAAAAAAAATTTGTAAAAATTTCAACATTTCAACAATTTTAGGGGTGGGCTCACTTTCTCATACAACGTTTTTATAGTAAATCGATTCTGTGCAATTAACTTTGTTGCTTGCGCATATTCAACTACTAAAGCCTTTGTGAAATTTTTTAATAAAGCCATTCTTGGAGTTTCCGAGGAAGACGCCATCGTAAGAACTAAAGAAAACTTGAAAAAGACAAAAACAAGAGCAACAACTCGTCCAAAAACAAAAAACCAAAAAAAAAAACAAAGCGACCCTATCTTGAGTGGTTCCAAAATGGAGGATCGATTTACTATAACGTTGTATGAAAAAGTGAGCCCCCTCTAAAATTGTTTAAATATTGAAATTTTTACAATTTTTTTTTTTTTGATAATCAGAAACTTTATGTAATAACCGATAAGACTGTGCTGAAAAAAGTAAAAAAAAAAAATGAAAAACAACGAATTTAAAGGTGGTGGTCGTCTCTTTCAGGTCCACCAAGAAAGAAAGTCACTTCGTCTTATGACAAAGTGACAAGTGGATGGACGTCTTCCTTTTCAGGGTCTGTAGTGAAGAGAATGAGTTAGGCTTTTTTTTTTGACACCAAGTATTTATTTGCAGGGAGGAAAGTTTTCTGTTGCATGATGGGAGAACTTTTATCATTTTTGTTTTATTTATTGGTATTAATTATTATTTTATATTTTTATTTATTAATAATAATGTCCCTAAAGATTGAACACGTGAGTAAAAGAAAATGGAAACAAAAAGAAAACTTATACGTAACATTAGAAATTTCTAGGGTATGTAATGAGGAAGGAGGGCTTGGAAAATTTCATACTTACAGGATATATTGAGGGAAAGAGATTGTAGGGATAAGAAATTAAGAACTAAAAGCATTGTGGAAAAACCCAACTAAGAAAAATTCTCAAATCAGTTCGAAAGGCAAATCCTGATTCCTGATTGGATTAGAAACAGAAAATTCATAATGACTTTATTTTACATCTAAAAGCGAAAATGCTCCCAGAAGCCGGTCACATGACCAGATTTAATTACTTAAGGACATTTTGTGACCGGTCAACTAAAATGTAACTTCAACTTAAAATCGACCCAGAGATAAGGTCAGGTCACACCTTGTTCTCTTTCTCCTTATTTCTCGTGTACTGATTATTTTTACTTCTTCCTCTCCATCCAAAGACATTCCTACTGAAGACATACCTACATATGTACATACTCTTTCAACAATTACTATTACAAACATTTTCTACAAGTCTTGACACCCATAACTTTATTATTGAACACAAACTCTACCCTTAACTTCTTAATAATGTTTCTAATTACACATTAACTTGTACAACTTGTTGTTTTTCCTTTCATTAAATTTCTATTTTAAAATGCAAAATGTAGTATTTTATTATTCCACTCTTCTACACTAATTCACACATTCCAACCAACTGACAACCGACCTTCTGATAATTCTGATGAGGATAAATTCTGCATAAAACTTGTAAACTGTAAAAAGTTTGGTTAAGTCTAGCATAAGGCCGAATCAAAGAAACATTAAACATCTCCCTACGCTACAATGTGAAATGGCTTAAAGCGAAGAAGCAATTTTCATTAATTAATATGGGGAAAAGATTTGAGTGTTCCAGCCGCCCTCAAATAGCCATGCATAATATTTTGCTACAATTGACCATTTTAGTTGTCAGGGAAGCGTTCTCTCGGTTAGCGTCAGTCAGTCAGAAGGGAGCCGCAAGACGAAACAACTAAAATGTAACTTCAACTTCAAATCAACTCGGAGATAAGGTCAGGCCGCACCTTGTTCTCTTTCTCCTTTATCCCTTTCAACAATTACAACTATGAACATTTTTTATGAATCTTGATACCCTTAGCTCGACTTTATCATTGAACACAAACTCTACCCTTAACTTCTTAATAATGTTTCTAATTGCACATTAACTTCTACAACTTGTGTTATTCTTTCCTTTTAATAAATTTCTATTTTAAAATGCAAAATGTATATTTTATTCTTACACTACTTCACACAATTCCACATATTCCAACCTGCCGACAACCAACCTTCTGATAACGAAGAAAACCTTCTGATAATTCTGATGATGATAATTTTGGATAAAACTTGTAAGCTGTAGGGAGTTCGGTTATGTATGACACAAGGCCTAATCAAAGAAACATTAACCAGCTCCCAACGGCTACAAGATACAGAGGAAGGCAGCATGTAACTTATACTTGACATTAGAAAGAGGCAGTTAAATTTCTAGGATACATAATGAGGAAGGAGGGCTTGCAAAATCTGATACTTACAGGACATATTGAGGGAAAGAGATACAGAGGAAGGCAGCATATAACTTGACGAACTTGAGTAAATGGATGGTAGAACAGGCTTGGGAAGAAATAAAAAGACAAAACTTATCAAGAGCTACAAGGGAGAGGAAGATGTGGAGGGCTATGATTGCCTACGTCATAAAAGAAGACCCTTTGCCAACTCCTTTAAAATGAAAATGCAGGACATCAAAAACTCCTGAATCTTAAGCTTCAGCACTGTGTCATCTGCATATCTTACATTGTTAAGATTGTGGCCACTAATGATGAATCATGACAGGATTTATAGTTCTTTCATAATTGCCTCACTGTATCAGTCAGTTAAGTGCCATACGTGATACACACTTGGGCGATCATGTCTCGAAAGAGACATGACTGACTGGGCAGAAGATTATCCCGCAGTAGGTTGCCATTGCTTTCTGCGGTTGACTGGTTGCTGACTAAGGCTATAGAACCCAATCTGTCCTGTTAATTAACCCATAACTGGATGGAATAGATGGATTAATACCTTTCCCAAGGGTATTTGCACGTAAGTGAATGCAATAAATTCAGCTGGAATTCGAACTCAGCTTCCCGATTTCTCATTCCGAGCCAATATCCAATGCACCACAATGCACATCCTCACTGTATAGATTGAATAAATCTGATGAGAAGTCCCAGCCTTGGCTTACACCTCTTTCTATTTTTGAATATCTGATTTTTGTCCATATGCAGGTGGTTTTCTGCCAGTATAGCTTCTTAAGGAGACAGAAATAATTTAATTAAATAATAAAAAATACTTTGGTCTTTCCTCTAAATGATAACAATATTTTAATGATAAAACTTTATTTTTATCAAGCTTAGTCTTTTTTTCACCATGGTATGCTCATTTTTCAGTGAATTAGTGAAAAAACCTATTTTAGTGATAGAATCAGAAGCCAATGGGTTGAAGTAGCTAATGTTTGTCTTAGAATATGCTCTCATAACCATTTCATAAGGCTTCAAAATTCACCTAGAATTGGTCAAATTTAAAAATTTTATTGAGGGCTTGCAACATCTAAACCCCCAGTTGTATGGGTTCATTGAGTTCAACAGAATCTATTTATAGCCTTCATTTTGACAATTGGATACTCAAATCTATTGTTGCTGGTTGTGAAGGAGCTCCCATGTCTGTTCAGGCTATCAGTCAGTTAAGTGCCATACGTGATACACGCTTGGGCGATCATGTCTCGAAAGAGACATGACTGACTGGGCAGAAGATTATCCCGCAGTAGTTTGCCATTGCTTTCTGCGGTAGACTGATTGCCGACCAAGGCTATAGAACCTAATCTGTCCTGCTATTTAACCCATAACTGGAAGGAAGAGACGGATTAATACCTTTCCTAAGGGCATTTGCGCGTAAGTGAATACAATGGATTCAACTGGAATTCGAAATCGGCTCCCCGGTTTCTCGTTCCGAGCCGATATCCACTGTACCACAACGCACATCCGGCTATAGGGTCCCTAAAATGTAGATCTGCCATTTCCTTGTAGACAGGACCTTAACCAAGGGTCCCACAGACCCACAAACCTGAATTAAATCAGTTTGATATATTTAAGCGATATGTATTATATAATAAATTATCATTGAAGAGTTTAGCACTACTTAAATAGACTCAAAAACTACGGAAAATATTTCTTTGGAAATTATTTTTGAGGATTAGTATTCTTTAGATATTGCTTAAGTCATAACATTTGTTGGAATAAAAAGATATTGTCTTGTCATCATTTTAGAAGATGGGTCACACGAGAGTATTTTTGAAGGGAGATAATCCATGTCTCTTATACTGAAGGTGAAAACAAACAAGATACAAAATTCTTATGTGAAATTTGAAAGGAAGAAACGTTTATTACATTAGCATTAAAAATGATGAAAAAATGAAAATTTGATCAAAATGCTTCCACGGAAATTCCCCTTTGTGCACCTTATTATTAAATGCAAAATCAGACAGTTAAGTGCCATATGCGATACATGCAGTAGGTTGCCATTACTTTTTGTAGTAGACTGGTTGCCAAGCAAGGCTATAGGACCTAACCTGTCCTGTTATTTTAACCCATAGCTGGAGGGAGAAAAGATGGATTACTACCTTTCCCAAGTGTATTTGCATATAATTCAGCTGAAACTTGATTTCTTGTTCTGAGCCGATATCCACTGCTCCACAACGCACATCCAGTTAGGTGGTCAGTTAAGTGCTATACGTGATACATGCTTGGGCGATCATGTCTCGAAAGAGACATGACTGACTGGGGAGAAGATTTTTCCGCAGTAGGTTGCCATTACTTTCTGTGGTAGACTGATTGCCAACCAAGGCTATAGAACTCAATCTGTCCTGTTATTTAACCCATAACTGGAAGAAAGAGATGGATTAATACCTTTCCCAAAGGTATTTGTGCATAAGTGAATGCAACAAATTCAATTGGAATTAAAACTTGGCTCTCCAATTTCTCGTTTTGAGCCGATATCCACTGCACCACAACACATGTCCAGTTAGGTAGTAACTTGCTGTATTGACTTTAATATAATACAACTGAACCAATCTGTGTTTCTGAAGCTAAAAACAGGTAATAAATTAAAATGTTGAGTATAATATGACCCCCACCCCCAACCCCCGTAATACAGCCATCCCTATGTCAGTTAAGTACCATACATGATACAATGCAACATATTCAACTGGAATTTGAACTTGGCTCTCCAATTTCTCATTCTGAGTTGATTTCAACTACACCACCCTCACACATCCGAGATAACCACTTCATAACATAGAATTATTGGCTCATAAAAAAATATATGCTTTTCAACAAACTTTCAATAATCAAAAACACCTTGAGACAGTACAATGCAAATCCATCTTTTTTTTTTTTCTTTTTTTGAGGCGGGGGATACCAAGTGGTATAAGGTTGGATTAGTGAGTAATGTAATGGATAATGGTTTGGAATTGAAAATCAGAGAACTATAAGTTTTAACTTCATTTGGGTTCATTATAAATACTTATGCACTAATAGCCCTGGGAAAGGTATGAATCCACCTCTTCTCCCATCAGCTTAGGGTTAATTAGTAGGAAATCTATCAGTAAATCATTATTATTTCCCCGCAACATTCTTGACTCTAAAAATATTTTTTGCCTTTCATAAACCTTTCATAACCTTTCATAAAACTTTTGCAGGTCATTTAAAGCCAGAAAATCAATCAGTACCAACAGGAATGGTCCATTATTTATCAGAGTTAATGGCAGGGTTTAAAGCAATTTACTAACTTAATCAACTTCTTTTTTTTTTTAATTTTAAAATAACATTTTATAAATTGTAGGAAATATTTGTCGCTCTCCAATGGCCCATGCAATATTTGAACATTTGGTAAAAGAAAATGGCACTTCACATAAGGTAACGTAAATTTTTTTTTCTTAAATAATGTTTTTATTTTGGGGGATGGATGATGATGGGATACATGGTCGTGATTGAAAGAAAGGCACATTAATTAACATGTTCAGCATGAAACAATATTAACAGTTTTTGCTATTTTACCTGTTAAGTACTGTATATTTAAATTATGTAATGTCTGCCAGTCTTTAAACATTGTACCCACAAAAAAAAACAAAAAAACAACTGTATCATAAGGACAGTTTTTTCCTTCACACCACTATTATTTTAACTACCTTCATTTCTTGGCAATGTTTAATGTTTGAAAAAGTGATGATTAGAATTGTAATTAAAGTTAAACATATGATGAAAGTGAATTTATATATTTTTTGTTTTTGAGAATTTATAACAAGAATATTAAACCTTATTTATTTATTAAACTGTTTGTTTAGAAAAATAATTTTATATCTACAAAATTCTAAAAATGAATACATTTGTATTAAAACTAATGCAATACAATATTTATCATTTACCAATTTATAAAGAAATAGATACAAAAAAATTTTATTCATAAATTTATAAACATTTACTAAATTATAAAAATATGTGAAACAACTGTAAGAAAATCCTTATTTACCATTTTATAAAGCTTAACTCAATTGGCAGTCAGTTGAATTTTTTATAAACTATCCTCTTTATTATAATAAAGACTATTATGTACTTGTGTGTGTGTGTATACAGGGTGTCTATAAAGTCCGTGTGCACTTTAAAAAAAATTATAACTTCATTTGTATTTGTGATAGAAAGAATTTGTAAAAATGTTATAAAGTTTAATGTACCTAGTTTTAAGTATAGGTATTGAATAATTCTTTACCACAAAATTTGCAACAATCTTTAGATAAATAAAAAAAAATATGAATTGCAAAATCGTATTACCATTTATATTGCTAATAATGTGGAAACTTAAATAAAATTTCAATAAAACCTTAAAAAATATAGATTTACTTCTTTCTAGTCCTTTTTACAAATTATTTCTATCACAAATACAAATAAAGTTATAAATTTTTTAAAGTGCACACAAACTTTATGGACACCCCGTATATATATATATATATATATATATATATATATATATATATATATATATTTCCCTATTGTCATGCTCATGGAGAGAGAGAGACAATAGCAAGGCAGGGTTGGCTCTGTTCATTCTCTTTACTACCAGTTATAAAAGCTCTTGACGCAGATTTACCCTTTAATAGTGCTTTATTATTTTATTTTTTTTGCAATAATTATGTTGTCGAGTGTATATTGAAGAATATATATATATATCTTCTCTATTATAATAAAGACCATAATAATTATTATTATAAAATCAGTTTTGTATATTTAGGCAATATGTATTATGTAATAGATTATCATTGAAGAGTTTAGCATTACTTAAAAAGACTGGTCCACTCAAAAACTAGGGAAAACTTTTTGTTGGAAATTATTTTTGTGGATTATTATTCTTGAGATATTCCTTAAGTTACAAAATTTGTCAGAATAAAAAGATATTGTCTTGTTATCATTTTAGAAGATGGATCACAGGAAAGCATTTTTGGGGTAAAGAAAAAGTGAGAAAAGGGAGACAATCCATATCTCTTATCCTGAATATTGAAGATGAAAACAAACAAGACACAAAATTCTGATGTGAAATTTGAAAGGAAGAAGCATTTATTACATTAGCATTGGATGTGCGTTGTGTTTCAGTGGATATCGACTCAAAATGACAAATCAGGGTGCCGAGTTCGAATTCCAGTTGAATTCCTTGCATTCACTTATGCACAAATACCCTTGGGAAAAGTATTAATTTGTCTCTTCCGTCCACTTATGGGTTAAATAACAGGACAGATTGGGTTCTATAGCCTTGGCTGGCAACTAGTCTACCGCAGAAATCAATGGCAACCTTTTGCCCAGTCAGTCATGTCTCGAAAGAGATATGATCGCCCAAAGTGTTTATCACATATGTCACTTAACTGACTGAATATAATAGTTGGAGACATGGTTAAGGCTTCTACTGGGCATAAAGTGGGGAATCAGTTTTATATTGTTATGAAGTAATAAACTGATCCCCCCACTAATTACTATGTAATAATATAATACACCTGTTCCCCCTCTAGCTATGAGTCAAATAATAATAAGACAGATTGGGTTCTATAACCTTGGCTGACAACCACTCTACCACAGAAAGCAATGGCAACCTATTGCGGAACAATCTTCTGCCCAGTCAGTCATGTCTCAAAAGAGACATGATCGCCCAAAGCGTGTATCACGTATGGCACTTAACTGACTGACATTAGCATTAAAAAACAATGAAGAAAATGCAAATTTGAGGAAAATCCTTCCAAAATTTCCCTTCATGAACTTTACTTAATCGTTTTGGGCAGTCATGACTCTCCACATCTTCCTGCTCCTTATAGCTTTTAATAAGTTTTGTCTTGTTATTTTATACATACAATGCAAATGGCAAAGCGATAGATTATGAGGTACTGCAGAAGAATATACTGTCATAATTGTGCTGGAGTGGAGTGGAACTCTGTCATAAGCCGAAAAACTCCTGTGTTACATAATATTTCTAGAATGTCTACTAAAATGATTATCTCCCCTTTTTTAATTTTTCAGTGGGAAGTTGATAGTGCTGCCATTGGAGACTGGCACGTTGGAAAACAGCCAGACAAGAGAGCACTGAAAGTCTTGAAAGAAAATGGAATCATTTTCCAACATGCTGTCCGACAGGTTTGAATAAAAATGCTTCTTTTGTATAAGTTCTATACTTTCTTCTATTTAGTCTGTCTTTGATTGGTGTCTTACTGCATTGGAATTTCCTCTTCCAAGATTAAAACTTCACTTTCCATTTACAGATTACCCCAAATGATTTTGAAGAATTTGATTACATTTTTGGAATGGATCATATGAATATGAGGTGACAGTACTGCATTTTTCTTTTAATTTCTGAAAATTCAAATATATGCTTAACATCTAAAAAACATTTTTACAAGTATTTATATAAATGCTTTTTTACATCGATAATTTAAAATATTTAGGATTCATTTGGTAGATTTTGTGCTTGAATTTCAGTTAAGTTTGTCATATTCACTTATATGCTAATTACTTTCGGAAAGGTATGAATCCAGCTATTCCCGAGTTATGGGTTAAATAGTAGAGCTAGTTGCTGTAAAAATCATTTTTATGTCCAAAAACATTGTTAATAATTCACAGACAAAAAAAGTTATACTTGCAACCCAAAATATGTTTTTGGCTTTAAATAACACACCAAGGGTTGATAATTCATAAAAAAATCAAATAAATAAACAATTTAATGTCAAAATCTATTTTTTTTTATTATACTTGAATCTACAAGTAATCCATGGTTGTATGAATACTTGAGTCTATGGATTGGTTATACCAAATTTAATACAAGAGATATAGAAATTGAATATTGGATAGATTGTGCTAGAGGTAGTTTTATCCAATGCTGCAAGATGTTACAAGATCGAAACATTAACCTCACAACAGAATACCATGCTCTTAAACAAACTCATCATATCTAGACTGTCATATAGACGTCATGAATGGCACCAAACTCATTCTGAAATGTATAAACTATCATCAATATACAACTGTTTTCTCAGATTGACAATTAAAAATGGCTTCAAACGAATAAATTCTTTTAGCCTTAAAGAAGACAACCCTACATTAGATTTTATAAAAACTGCACTACAGAATCACAAAATGTCATTAAATACTAAAACAGAGATATCCCTAGACATGGTCAGCGGGAGGCTAGGTATCCCTAAACGTGGTCAGCGGGAGGCTAGGTATCCCCAGACGTGGTCAGCGGGAGGCAAGGTATCCCCAGACATGGTCAGCGGGAGGCTAGGTATCCCCAGACGTGGTCAGCGGGAGGCTAGGTATCCCCAGATGTGGTCAGCGGGAGGCTAGGTATCCCCAGACGTGGTCAGCGGGAGGCAAGGTGTCCCCAGACGTGGTCAGCGGGAGGTAAGATGTACTAACACATGGTCATTGGAAAACAATATACTAAGTGAGTGCAAGACAAGATATCCTGAGACATGGTGAACAGAAGATGAGAAATCCCTAGGTACGGTGAGTGGAAAGCAAGATATACCAAGAGATGGTCAGAGCAAGACAAGATACATTGAGATAAGACTCAATGTACCAAAATAATGGTGAGTAGAAGACAAGATATCCTAAGACATGGTCAACAGAACATACATAGTGAATGGAAGACAAGATATCTCTAGATATGGTGAGCCAAAGATGAGATATCTCTGGACATGGTGAGCAGAAGAGGAAATATCCTTGGATGTGGTGAGTGGAAGGCACGGTATCCATAGATATGGTCAGTAGAAGGAAAGATATTCTGAGGCATGGTCAGCAGAACACAAATACCAAGACATGGTCAGTGGAAGACTAGATATTTCATGATATAATGAGCAAAAGACAAGACATCCCCAGATATAGTGAATGGAAGATGAGATATCTGTAGATTTGGTTAGCAGAAGATATATATCCCAAGGCATAGTGAGTGGAAGGCAAGATATATCTGAAGAAAATATATCTCAATACATGGTCAGCAGAACAAACTATTCCCATAGATTAAATAAAAAGTTTAGTTCGAAATTTCACAAGAGTTAATCGAATCAACAGACATCTGAAGAAGGCTGGAAGATGCATCATCCGAAATGTTATTTTAGTAACAGCAATAGTCCAAGTGTAAATAATAATAACTCCTCATGCCAGAAATTTAGAACAAAATTACTGAATAGCAGACCAATTGCTGTTCGAAGTATGATTTTTTTTTTTGAACATTAGTTAAAACCAATTTTTAAATTTCTTTTTCAGGGATCTTGAAGAAATTAGTGGCTGCAAAGAATGTAAAGCAAAAGTAGAAATGTTAGGCAAATATGATCCAGAAAACGTCCTTGTCATTCCGGATCCATATTATGTAAGTAAAAATAAGATTGAATTTTAATTTCCAATTGGATTTTATTGTTAGAAAGAATACAAAATTCATTGAATTGATATCTTTTTTATTTTTAAATACAGGTGATTAAATACTTTGATGAATTTAAATATTTCCTTATTAGAATTACGTATATACAGGACGTGCGTTGCAGTACAGTGGATATTGGCTCGGAACAAGAAATCGGAGGGCCAGTCCAAATTCCAGTTGAATTTGTTGCATTCACTTATGTGCAAATACCCCTGGAAAAGGTATTAATCTGCTGCTTTTTCCTCCAGCTATGGATTAAATAGCAGAACAGATTGGGATCTATAGCCTTGGCTGGCAACCAGTCTATCACAGTCTTGTACTGGCAACCTACTGTGGGGAAAATCTTCAGCCCAGTCAGTCTTGCCTTTTTTGAGACATGATCACTCAAGCATGTATGACGTATGGCACTTAACCGACTGTTATACAGTGACTGATAACTTTTCCCTTTCTTTCTTTCTTTCCCCACAAATATTATTTATTAATAATAATGAATTACCCCCCTTGAATTCATCTCCCTGAATTTTAATATTTATTTTTATTTAAATTTTTTATCTTCTTGTAGTTTTTGTCTATTTATATTATGCTCTTAATAAATTAAGAAATAGTATCATAACTGTAACATTATAAGATTTAAACATTGCGTTTACTTAAATTAAAATCTCTTAAACGGTTAGTTTGAAATATACACCTAATGATTGCGTAATGCATGAGACTTCAAGTCATGCCATCAACGTAAGATTATATATATATATATATATATATATATATATATATATATATGTTGTGTATTTAGGCAGAATAATGAGCTTGAGCAGATGGTTGGTGAAGCAGGGTTTGGGAGGGGTAATATATATTTAGTTATTTCAACCCAAGCAAAGCAGTACTGCCGCTAGTGTGTAGGGGTTACATGAGAGGAGAGTGAAAAGAATAAACAAGATACAGAAGGTGTGAGAGAAAGGATAAGAGAAAGCTGGGAATCAAGGAGATAAAAGATAAGAATTGATGTTGCATTCAAACTTGGAGATTGTAACTATCAGGGAAGCAAGTATACAGAAGGGATTCCCACAGGTGGGAAGTGTCAGTTACATTTCACTGTTTTGCCAGTCTAGAAGCTCAAGTAAATTGGTGTAGAGGGGGCACCAGGGAGATAAGCTCCTCAGAGCAGAAGCCATAAAAATATTTGTAGAAAAGACAAAGGGAAGCCATGTCATGTGGGTGAGAAAGTGAGTGAAGTCAAGCTGCCAAATCAAGATCGATTACATTACAGATCCTCCTTTGGATTTTGTCAAAAACCCTGAGATGAATAGCAGGAGCATCTGACCAGATGTGCCAATAGTATTCAATGCACAAATGAATGGGAGATTTGTGGAAGATAGATTCTGTGTGTGTGTGTGTAGGGAGGCAAGGGAAATATAAAATTGCAAGTGTTGTTGATAATTATTTATGAGTATTATTGTCATGGAAATGAATGTAGAATAATGATGATGATGATGCTGAAATTTTAAAATTCTTTCATTTTTAAAAGTTGTATCTGGTTATATAATCTCACCAGTTTCCTTTCCTTTTTTTTTTCTTTTTGTTCATGTTTTTATCACTTTTGTTATTAAGTATTTCACATTGTGATAATAGAAAACCTTCCAAGAAAGGTGACATGTAAGAAACTGGATGCAAATTTACTGTGAATGATCTAGTAATGGAGACCCTTTTGACGCACTTTCATCTTAGTAAAAAATACATAACTTGGCTCACCATGAGTTTGAACATATTTTTTGATTTAAAAATGTGCTGTTTTAGTTAAAAGAGTTAAAAAATTTATGTAATCATAAGAGTAAATGAAAATTTTTAATGTATTTGTTCAATAAATTCTTTTTGTTTTATATGTAATAATTACAATGAATAAACATTTTTAGTAAACATTATCTTTAATACACTGCTGGCCAAAATCTTAAGGCCAATGAAAATAATGAAAAATATACTTTTTGCATTGTTAGACTCAAGACTTATTTGATTAAAACTTTGAAAATAAGAAAAAGAAAAATTCAACACTTTTAGCGTTTTTCTGTGTATTTTTATTTTTAAGAAATCCTATTTGTTATATATGTAATCATTATAGTGAATGAAAATTGTGATGAACTTGTTTAATAAAACTTACCTGTTATATATGTAATCATTAAAGGGAATGAAAATTGTGATGAACTTGTTTAATAAAACTTACCTGTTATATATGTAATCATTAAAGGAAATTAAACTTTTGATGGATCTGTTTAATAAATCCCATTTGTTACAGATGTTATAATTAGAATGAATGAAAGTTTCAAACTCAACACAGAAGTCTAGAAGAGTTGTAAGAGATTCCAAAGTCTTCTGGAAGTTATGTTTGAAGCCAATGGTGATTTTATTGAATAAATTTATTCTTTAGTATTTAAAGATATTTTTGATAAATATATATGTTAAAATGAGATGTCAGTTTTATTTTCTTTTTTGTGTAATTCAGATGACAAATTATCCATTACACTCTATGTAAATCATTAGTGATTGAAAGTTTTGATGTATTGTTTAATAAATCCTATTCATTATATATGTAATCATTAGTGTGTGTATGTATATGTATGTATATATATATATATATATATATATATATATATATATACACACACACACACATACACAGGAGTGGACAAAAAAATGAAAAATCCTTGAAATTTAAAGCAAGTTTATTTCAATATGATTTAAGACCACATTTGGCAGTAATTACATCTTAAATTTTGTGTGAAGATTGACTCATACAAAGTTTGAATTGTTTCCAGAGGAATTTTTATCCATTCTTCAGCTAAAACAGCCTCTAATTCTTTTAATGATGATGGTGGAGGATATTGACTCCTCACTTGTTTTTCTAAAGTGTTCCATAAATGTTCAATGATGTTGAGATCTGGGGACTGTGGTGGCCAGATAAGTTGTTCTACTTCACTACAATGTTCCTCATACCATTGAACTACAACTTTAGCAGTATGAATAGGTGCATTATCATCCTGAAAGATGTCATTTCCTTCCAGAAACAGTTCCTTAACTATAGGATGAAGTTTATCACCTAAAATTCTTAAATAGTCCTGACTTTTCATTTTAACTTATTTAAATAATATCTGTAAAAAAACAATAATTTAGGCAAAAAAAAAAAAAAATGAAATACTACTAATCTTAAATCAACAGACATAAAAATAGACAAGATTCACTGATTGAGGTTATATTTGGCACCTCTTCTTTAGAGTTTCGTAGACAAACCCTTTTGATGTTTTACATGTCTTTATTATGGTTTCATTTTTATTTACATAACATTTTCTTTAATGTTTTTGTAACTTCCCTATTTTTTTCTCATTCTGTTTTGTTTTTTCTTTCAGGATACACAAGCCGAATTTTATCCCGTCTATGAACAATGTTATCGTTGTTGCAAAGCATTTTTAGAAACCTTTCACTGAGTTTTCCCTTCATAAATAATGGTTTTTGGCTTTTTCCAAAATTGAGAAATACTAAAAATATATTTTAAAAAAAAGGGAAATTTTTCTCTTCAGTTTGTGTAACCCAGGAAAATGTGAATTACAATCATGAACATTAAAAAACTTTTTACCTTCCTTTGTTCTTTTTTTTTTTTTTTAAGATTTGTTATTGTTAGGCTTGACTTAAAAAAAAAAAAGTATACATTTTTTCACACGGTTAGTGGCAGAGTGATGAAAATTACTTGGTCCAAGATGGGGTGACAAAATATGTTTGATGTGTCAGCATTTTGTCAGATTTTAAGAAGTCAGTCCACTTGGAAAAAAATTTTCAGCTCCCCCCTCCCCACCCCACATATTGTTGTTCTTTGAAAAAAACCAAATAATTGAATATTGTTTTATTTCTGGTGTTAGAGAACATAGATTATAAAATTGAAAGAGCTACTTATGCATTGGCAGACTAAGATATCAAGCAGGCCACTATTACAAAAATAAATATGCAATAAAGAAGCAAAGATGGACAGCAGATTTAGTAGTAAAATGGAATGTCTGAGATGTATTTTTTGTGTACATAGATAGTAGTTCTTTCAATTTTTTATCTTGAGAGATCATATCAAAACTAAAGGAATGTGATACTGCACAAGTTTCTGCCATTATGATTCAATCTATGTATATAAAAGGCAAGATGTTTGTGAATGTGTCTGTCTATCTGCATGTCCTTTATACAAATCCCCAATGTCATGGGCAACTTATTTTTTCCGATATCCCCCCCCCCATACCGAAAATCAATACCCCGATATCCGATCAGGTCTGATCAAGATCAGGATTTCAGCCCTTTTATTGTGGTTCTTGCCGCAGAATTTGCTCTAACTTGGTAAAATTATAGTTTTTAGTCTCAAACATTAGTAGATCTTCTCAGACGACTCATTCTCCCTGATATCAGAAATCAATGCCCCTGATATTCTATTGAATCTGATCAAAAAACAATATTCAGCCATCAATATGGCTCATTTTCTCCAATTTTACTCACGATGGGTATGATAAGTTTTCATAGATTTACTTAGGTTAGTTTATTCTTGGATGACTTATTTGACTTCGATATTGAAGATTGATACCCTGATATCCTATCAGGTCTGATCAAAATCAGGTTTTCAGCCCTTTTATTTTGATTTTTGGTTTGGGTTTTGCTCTAAGTAGGTATTATTGTAGTTCTTAGTCTCAGCCATGATACCATGTACTCAGAGGACTTATTTAGCCTTCAAAACTCAGTTTGCAACAGAAAACTTATTTGATATCAATACCAGAAATCAAAATTTGACTTACATTCATTCACTTTTCTTTCAAACTAGTTTCGCTTTGACTGGAAACAACTATTGCTTTTTAGTCTTTCGTGCCAATGTCCAAAGAGTCTGAGCTCCAGGACCATGGATTAGTTTTAAAGCTTTCATTACACCCTAGCAACACCGGGCTATACTGCTAGTAATTTATAAATACTCTTCAGGCAGTGACTGACTGGCCAGGGTGTCAACTTGCCCAGTGACAAGTGTGTCCCTAATGGAGTGGGTCCCCTATATTACATAAAAATGCAATAAAGAAATAAACACTCACAACTGTTTCAGCAATAAAAGGGAATAAGAATTTTATAAGATCATCTGCAAACCAATTTGAAAGGACATTTTCAAAGCTAAAGTTCCTAAAAACAAGCTTAAGAAATTCACTGAGGAGAATTTAGAATCATCTATTAAAAAGCAATTATTGGCAGATTTGAATAATCATCTTGTGAACACAAATGATTGCTCTTAATATAGTGTACAGCATGCAATGCTTGATTGTGCTTTTGAACTGTTAACTAATGTGTAAATTGAGCAGTAAACTATCCTCTCTATTAATATAAAGACTGTTGTGTATTTGTGTATGTATGTATATATATATATATATATATATATATATATATATATTAGACCTCAACAGAATGCAGAAAGCACTGGATGGCCATTTTGCCCTATATTTGGGAGTCATCAGCAGTGCACATTTCTTGTCTGTATATTGTTGCATGAACCAGCTTATAATGCTCCAGTGTGAGCAGCTTGCTGGGAGGCACAGTCCTATGGGTAAAAGGAGCTCAGCAGAGTTCCACCATGGAATATATGAATGAGCGGCTCTATATCAAGTTTAATTTGTTACCGTTTTGTCACTGGGGCCCGTGGTACAGTTGGTTAATAACATGATGTTTGCTTAATAACATAACCGTCTGGGTTTCAATTCCTGGTAGTGGATGTGCACTGCTGATGAGTCCTAAATATAGGACGAAATGGCTGTCCAGTGCTTTCTGCATTCTGTTGAGGTCTAATAAAAAACTCGATGAATTACTTAAATATATATATATATATAGAGAGAGAGAGAAACAATAGCAAGGCAGCATTGGCTCAGTCTATAGAGAGACAATAGTGAAGCAGCGTCGGCTCAGTTCATTCTCTTTACTACCAATTATGAAAGCTCTTGCCATGTGTTTGCTCTTCAACAGTGTCTTATTTTATTTTTGCAATAATAATGTTGTCAAGTAGTGAAGAAGAGATATGTATATTCTCTCTCTTATAATAAAAACTGTTGTATATTTGTGTGTGTGTATATATATATGTGAAAAGTGTATGTATATAATTATAAATATCAATATATATATATATATATATATATATATATATAAATATGTAATTTGTTATATATATTATATTGTTTACATATTATATATGCGTGGTACTTATTTAAAAGCGCTCAATATCAGTGATAGAGCAAACATATTCATATAGATAGGTGTGAGTTTGTAACCCTGGGTTTCACGCTTTTGCAATCGTCAGACAAACCGATTAATGTTTTTAAAAAATTGGTTATATTCGTGTATTTTTGTGGAAGTGGGGGAAAAAAATTCTGTCGTCACGACAGACACAGACATACACATATATACATTTGTACACCCATCAACGCGCGCAAGGACACACACGCACACACACACACACGTATGTGCGTTTGGTCACTGAGGCTTGCATAAACATACACATGCGAATCGTGCGGGGTTCGGTATATATATGTATATGTGTGCCGTTGCACATATACACACTCATTCGGTTGGCATATATAAAATGGCAGGTATAAAAACAGTAAACCTCTTAGATGTCACCCTCAACTTGGACAAAAACACATATGAACCATACAGAAAAGATAATGACGATCCAACTTACACACATCCTCCAACCACCCACCTTCAATCATCAAACAAATACCCATATCAATCAGCCGCAGACTATCTGAAAATTCATCTAACATACAGATTTTCAATAACAAAAGAACACCATACGACAAAGCACTAAAGAAATGTGGATACAAACAACAACTACAATATACAACTCCGCAACAAAAAAGCAAAAACAAAAAGAAATATCATCTGGTTCAATCCACTATACAACAAAAAAGCCGTCAAAACAAGCATAGGTAAGACATTCCTGAATTTATTAGAAAAACACTTCCCAGTGATAAACTGATTAGCAAAAATATTCAACAAAAACAACGTCAAAATTAGTTACAGCTGTACAAAAAATATTACACAAATAATAAAAAGCCACAACAAAAAATTAACAAACTACAATAATGCAATCGAAGAAACTCAATGCAACTGCAGAAACGGAACTACATGCCCACTCCAGAGAAATTGCCAGCAAACAAATATAGTATATAAAGCCACGGTAAGTGCAAACAACAACACTATGTACTACATTGGTGCCACTGAGGGACCATTTAAGAAAAGAAATAACAACCACAATCTTTCATTCTCCAACAAAAAATACTTGAACAGCACTACACTATCAACATACTTATGGCATCTAAAAGACAGAAATATTTCACCAACAATAAGCTGGAAATACTGAAAAAAGCACCTGCTTACAACAACATTACAAAAAATGCCTACTTTGTCTACATGAGAAAGTAGCAATTATATCACATACCCCACAAAAGAACTTACTAAACACGAGATCAGAACTAATTTCCAAATGCAGACATGAAAATAAATACCTATTATCACAATTTATACCAAACGGATAAAAAAAAAAAATCACACGTCTCCCCGATAGTAAAATTAATAATTAATAAACACTAACAAGCACTACAAATTAGAATTTCCACCATGTAAATATACGCAACCACAAAAAATAATAAAACAAGCCAATAACCGACTTTAAAACAAAAATAACAATACAGCCTTAAATAAAATAGCAATTCTTACCTACAATAGTTTCACACACAACCCATCAAAAGTACATATGTACGTACGAGAAATCGACAACTATTCGCGCGTTGACATCGCTACACACCATTCGAATATGCCAACCGAATGAGTGTGTATATGTGCAACGGCACACATATACATATATATACCGAACCCCGCACGATTCGCATGTGTATGTTTATGCAAGCCTCAGTGACCGTATGCGCGTACATGTGTGTGTGTGTCCTTGCGCGCGTTGATGGGTGTGCAAATGTATATATGTGTATGTCTGCGTCTGTCATGACGACATATTTTTTTCCCCCACTTCCACAAAAATACACGAATATAACCAATTTTTAAAAAAAAATTAATCAGTTTGTCTGACGATCGCAAAAGCGTGAAACCCAGGGTTACAAACTCACACCTATCTATATGAATATATAATCTCATATAGTTATGAATTAATTGTACATTGCGACACGGAAATTTCTGTTTCGAGATAGATTCTCTTCATCAGGCAATGTTTGATGTTGGTTGTACAGATGATTTACATTTAAATGACAAAAACCTTCGATTTGCTGTGTATGTATGTATGTGGGAAGATATAAAATTTACATGTGTGTTTCTTTTAACTAATCAGAGCGAAGAATCATTTTGGAATTTGGCCCCAAAGTATACATACTAAGTAACTTTTTCTCTTTTTTACTCCTTTTTCCCTTTCTTTATCTTACTTTTCTCCTTTCTTTTTTTCCCTCCTTAACAGTCAAGATGTCAACCTGCTTTTAACCTAATTTTAAAACACGAACTTGGGTATTAGTGAAACATAATGAAAGAACAAATACAAAGAGTGTTACATGTCAGCTGGACTGTCAAGTATTAGACCGAAATGACTCAACTCAATCCAACTCAACTCCGAGGGCATATTCTCCCTGTATTTATAAAAATAGGAAGGGTTCATTATAGTCCAAAAAGGGTAGGTCCCATAACAATAATATTCTGTATTTACATTTGGTATTTACTGCCAGGAATATGTTGATTTTCTAAGCATAGCTTCGGAATGGCAGAAGTATGAGGCATCCAATGAGGACCAAACTCGCTGCCAATAATATGTACAGTACATGTAAATTAATTACAAAGAAATACACTTTTTGTTTTTTTGTTTTTTTTGTTTTGTTTTTTTTTCACAAAAATTTTAATTCTGCCTTTTTTCCTTAAGTTTTTTATTTCATTTTTTTTTTTTTAATTTTATTTATTTATTATGGCAATAGCATTGTAGCTGCGGATTGAAACCCTTTGTCTCCTGATGATCAATATTTTTAGACCTAGTTTGTCAATGACTTTATTCCAGAGGGACATGAATAATGAAGAGAATTTAAGATTTATTTCATTGAAAGTCAAAGATTCAATATTGCCATAAGAAATTATTAAAATTTAACAATCGGATTAAAGATTTGGAATCTTTTGCTTTGGGTTAATTTCTTTGATTTACTAATTATTATAATTAAGATACATTAATTAAATAAACAGGCATAAGTCCAACATCTCAAAATGTTTGCTTTACATTCTTTCCAAATTTTAATTGGTCATTTCCATTTTGAATAGAAATTATGTTAAATTCAGTAAGATGTTTTTCAAATGTACTTCCAGGCTACTTTCTTTTGAAGTATTTTTTGTGTAAAAAAACAAACAAAAAAAAAAGATAGCCATTCTTTCTACTATAATAAAGACCATTGTACATTTATTTGTATATATAATTCCCTCCTGTCACACTCATTGAGAGAGAGAAACAATAGCGAGGCAGCGTTGGCCCAGTGCATTCTCTTTATCTTACCAGTTATTAAACTTTACTGCTAGTTACAAAAGCTCTTGCTGTGTGTTTGTTTTTCAATAGTGCCTTCTTTTATTTTTTGCAATAATTATGTCAATAAATAGTGAAGAAATATATAGATATCCTTTCTATTATAATAAGAGACGTGTATTTATATATATTTTCCTTTTGTTATGTTCAGGTGTTTGGATTATTTTTTTTTCTTATGTCCTAATATAAGATACTCAATAGTAGGTACATATATGTTGCTGCCATTTTAGATGGCATATCGATATAAATATTTCGCCATCATTTTTTATGTCACAGGCCCACTTGTAAATATATAAATAATTACCAACTATATATATATATATATATATATATATATATATATATATATATATATATATATTTAACAATATTGCAGTGGAAGACAAACAATCAAGTGCTCAACATGATTAGAAGAAGGCAAAACGAAAATATACTCACTAAATGAGAAATCAACACCAAGCTACCCGGGTTTCAACCGTTAGATATTGTCAGGCACGAGAATATATATATGTATATATAGTCATCTGCAGACAGATCTGTTTCGCTGTATCACAGCTCATCAGTATGGTTAGACTCCGATTGCTTTTTAACCCAGGATTGAAACCTATTTATATATATTTATTTTAAATCCAAAAGGATGAGCAAATAGGTAAATCCCAAAAGTCCAATCCTATTAATATTAATTTCATTAATATTAAAATTGATCAAGGTGGCGGGCTTGATGTAAATAGTATGTTTTATTTACAGGGCCAAATATATAAAAATAAAACAAAATTATATTACATGGAAAAATGTGCACATGAAAAGTAATATTCTTGAGATTATATTAAACCTGGAAAAGAACAGGACAAGATATTCTAGTGAAATAAAAAATAAGAAATTTCTTACTTAAAATATTGCAGCTAAAAATCAAATTTTATTTTCATGCGTGCAATATCAGGGATAGATTTTATATAAATATAAAAGTGGACATTGAAGTCAACACTCAGTGGCAACAGTCTTTTTCATGGTTTTACACAACCGTCAGGACTGATTATTGCAAATTAACATGAAAAAGACTGCCGTTATTGGGTGTTGACTTGAGTTACCCTTTAAGGAGAATTCTGCACATGACTCAGTGATTGGCTGGCATTTGCTAGATAGTCCAGACTGTTTTGAGGCATATGTAGATAGTTG
>JBBBDQ010001176.1:60000-127500 GCA_037127315.1 Ascarosepion bandense | reverse complement strand
TAAACTATTTACAAGAAAAAATTTAAAAATTTTATAAAAAAAATCTTCAACTGTATTGTTATTCTGCATTGAGATTTGTAAATTAAAAAGTGAATTCTAAGACATAGCTTTCCTAAGATATCACAGTTTTTCTCTTTAGTAAATATATATTCAGATGCAATTAAAATGTTCCGGATTATTTTTATATATTTCCTAAATAAACCAAGTTTTCTTAGCAGTTCAAATAGATCTTTATGTTGTATCATGTCTTATCAAATGCTTGATATAGTGCAAAAAGATATGGCAACTTACTACTGGAAAATTTTCTGCCTAGTAATGGGTCGAAAGAGACATGATCACCCAAGTGTTGAACATCTCACAGCCCATGGCCTCTTCTCCGATAAACAATTTGTTTTCCACTTCACCAGGTCTACTACTTTTACAGTGAAACCAATCAAATGCAACTGCAATTTCTACTTTATCAGCTTCTTTGTTCGCACTTCCCGCCTGTGGAAATCCCTGACAGCTACAATCTCGAAGAATTTAAATGCAAAGTCAATTGCCATCTCTTATCTTCTTGACTCACATCCTTTCCCTGACAACCCTTGTATCTTCTTCTTCTTCTTCTTCTTCCTTTCCACTCTCATGCAGCCCTCTTCATACCTGTATTCTCATCCTGTTCTTACTAATTCTCTGAGTCCCCTTTAACTTGTTCCTCTTTCTCATCACCTCTTCTGTAACTCCTTGCGCACCAGTAACAGTTCTGCTTTGCTTGGGGTGAAATGATAAAAAAAAAATCATGTATGGCACTTGATTGACTGACTGATTACTTAGAGCAAGAAAAGATAGGAAGCTGTGGAGAGCCGTGATCCTGTAAAAATATGGCACCTACAGAAAAGGATTTTTGGCATTTGAATGAAAATATCATAAATTCACTTGAAAGAATGAAATTATTTACATTGTTCAAAGAGTTGTCCTCATTTTTATTGTCATATTCATGACTTTTCGGCGATTGTACACTCTGACCTTCTTCAGGTGACTGAAATTTATTTCTAGGTCAATTAAAAATATTTCATGCTTACTAATAAAAAAACATTTATGAAAATTATTTTGAACAAATGTTTTTCCTGAAAGAACATTTTATCAAATTTCAATGAAACAATGTTTCATAGGATTGAATTGAATGACTGATTTGTTTTTATGGTTTATCAACCTTTTGCGTGTTTTAAAGGTTGCAACTGTAATTCTAGTTTAATCATGAAGAAATATAACCAATACAATTGCAAAATAATAACTGCCATTCACTGACGTTTTTCGTTCTCTGATGGACTTTATCAGGGAAAATGCAAGGATTTATTTTGCAACAAATATTTATATAAAATAGATAAAATGTCATTACATAGAAATAAATTCAACCACAACTCTGATCTAAGGAATTCCGGGCTTATGAGAGAGAAAGTAACTTACTTAGAAGGAAAATTCTCGAAAGTGGCGCTATCCAATCTTATCATATAATAATTCTGCTTGTTCCTTCTTTAGTTAGTGAGTTCGTTACTTAGTTCTTCTGTCCGTTACGCCACTTACTCTCTACACGAGCTTTTTCTTCCCCTGTATCTTTTTAAACTCTACTCTCCTCAGCCTTTCTCTCACCTTTGTCAAACGGAAGGGTAGTAAAGAGTGAGAGAGTAGGAAGAGAGAGCATACCGTATCAGTAGCAGCTTAAGCTGGTGGTTGTAGCAGTAATTGTGTGTGTGTGTGTGTGTGTGTTGTACAATACAGTAAAAATAGATAGGTTTGTTGTCGTATCCCACAATCTAATAACGAAATTTCTGGCCTCTACACCTTTGGCCATTACTCAGTTGGTCTTTTCTGTTTACAATGGACACAGGAGCCATGATTTTTCAGTAATAAAAAAAACCATTTCCACTTTCAAAATCTCTCACAAAATAACGTACAGTATTTTGGTTATGATCTGTGCATACGCCGCTTAATATAAGATTACAGTAAAGTAGTTTCTATGGACATTACTTTTATAGATATTTTAATAAAATTACACACTGTGTTATCGTTATTTTATTATCCAATACCTTTATGTTTGAAGACGTTACTATCATTTGTAGTATGACAAAGTAAATTTTTTTCAGGAAATCATAATTATCCTTCCGTGGAAATTTCACGGGTTCCGCTAGTTATAATAGATAAATAGATTGTATATTATCGAGAGAAAAGCTGAAGATGTATGGAAGGCTAAACTTTAAATGTAATTTTTATATTTCTGACGTCCATTGTGTTTAGACATACAGCTTAACCAATTTCATTTAGCTTCCCAACGTTGATTTTAAATATCCCACAGTAGTCTCTTTGTAGAGGATTTTTAGTCCTCTAACGATTTATATTACAATTCGTCCAACAAGAAATAATAAAAACAACAACTCCAATTTCTAACCAATAAATTAAAATATATTCAACAAACAACAAGACATGTAATATCAGTACATATACAGTAAAGTAAAGAGGGAAGTGTTGTTCCTCTTTATCTGTTCGGAGACAAAAGGCAGGTTGAAAAGAAGTTTTTTCTTGGGCTGAAAAGAGTTTGTTACAGTTGTTAAGATTTTCATGTAAGAACAAATAAAATACAATTATTTGGAATGTAATTGCAAATGGTACAGGTTTTGTTCAAAGATCAAAGATCAAAAGTTCTTGATGAAAATGTTTCAGACAGAAAACAAGGTTCTGTGTCTGTGTGTGCGTTAGGCAGGGATGAGTAGAGAGAGGCTTACATGTGGTGTAGTCTTAGGCAGCCTGTGGGGTCTACTGATTAAGCTTGCGAAAAGTCGTGTATTTATGTGTAGAAAGTGGATCAAACGAGCAAGCGAGGGAGAAACTTTGTTTATACAAATTTTAAAAAATACAAGATAAAACACTGCATTGCTGAAATGTGAACAGATTGTAATCACGGATCTTGGGAAATCCACGAATCATGGTGACGTAAGATTTTCCCCAAACCCGCGCACACAACAGTCAATTTACTATCATTTTCAGGGACTAAGGGTCCCACAGGAAAAAATAATTTGAAATGCTGGAAAAAAATAAGATAAATCTGCTGATTTAATGGAAAATTTAATTCAATGTAGAAATTTACTTACCTTGCAACTCTTGTTTCTCTGCTTTATCCTAAAGTGTTATCCCTGATCATGACTCTCCACAGCTTCTTTTTCTTTGGGGGAAAGTATTAGAGTAATTCTTTTTCTCTAGTTTTAACTTGAAAGATTTTCTCCTCAACTATTTTCTCTACTATTTTTACCTAGCTGGGGTTAGACGAGAAGAAATGGATTCTTCCCTTTCCCAAGAGTATTAGTGCGAAATGAACGCAACAGACACACTTGGAATTCAAACTGCTGACTGCATTTAACAGCGCGATTTTCCACTTGCACATTCCTTAAAGGTTCTAAAGCAATGATCTCCAAATTTCTTATAGTTGCCATCTCCCTTGCCTTACAGGCTAGTTTCCCAGCGCCCACTTCCAGCGCTCACACGAAAGCACTACTTTCTTGGTATTGGGTATATACTTCAAATTCAACATCAATCAATCGTTACCTTCTGTTCTTTTATTTTTCAATCTTCTTAATAATGTTTTTCTTTTTCTCATATTCTCTGAGATTTGATAACCACTTGTGTTTTAGTATCTATATTACTTTGCTTGGGTTGAAATGATTCAAGAATATTATCATTTATTTTGCTTGCAACCTAAATTACTGTGAAACAAATAAAAACATTTTAGGCAATAAGCACGTTTTGCTGGATATTCGTTGTGCTCAATACGGTTGTATTTTAAAACAATGTTATATTGGATGGGATTCAGATGGTATCACGATGTATCTGGAGGTTTCTTGGAATCAACCCAGATGCTCCAATCACAATCGGCACAATCTAAGTATGTACATTCCACATTTTCCGAACGTTTACTCTTAACTCTTTTCGCATCCCAGATATGATGATAAACTACATTCGACAGCAAGAACTCTGTTCGAGGATGTTATTCCAAGGTCCACCTGACGTGGGGTGGTAGCAATTGTTAGGGCCCCGGATATGGGTAAGTAATGAATCCCTAAACTGGGATCAAAACATTATGAAAGTATAAAAATACATTTTTATAGTAAAGATACCAACACAATTTTAACATAAAAAATATACCAAAGCTCCGAAAAAAATTCAATTTCGGCATTAAAAGACCCATTATCAGTTGATGTTCCGTTAAACAAACAAACAAACAAACAAACAATCTTTTCAACTTCTTTAGTAGCAATGTAGTGATCTATAGGACAGGCCACATATATTATGATAACTTTTCTTTTATTATCAATCTGGTGTGTTTAATATTTATTATATTATATTGTAATATATTACCTTGCACGATAGATGACAGGTACATCTGGCCATAGGTAAAGTCAACAGAAGACAAGGGTTGTTGAAAGATATATCCGGCTGTAGATGATGTAAACAAAGTGCAAAATAAAAACACAAGCAACAACCAGCTTAAAAAGCTGTGGACCGCTGGGGGTGGTTGACAGATACATGCAGTCGTAGATAACGTAAACAAAGCGACAACCCGAAAAATAAAACATACGTGGGAGTTTTAAGATTATTTAAAATCTAGAATCTTTGGCTGAAGAGACTGCTAACAACTCCTGACGGCTCTTTCGTATGTGCAATATCTCTTTGGCTGCCCTCCAGCTCCACACGTCACCAACGTAAGATTTTATATATATATATATATATATATATATATATATATATATATATTTGTGTGTGAGTGTGTGTGTGTGTGTGTGGTTATCCGCGTTGTCTGCCAGTTCTAGCGGCGAAATATACTACAATATTAGTTCTTCTGCACGATTTTATGCTTTCAACTACAAAACACCTGACGTCTAAACTAAATCTAGCTTCTCTGATGTCACACTGAGTGCAAAGTATATTTTGCATGAAATAAGGCGAGACCCATACGAATAAATGCGTAGGAGCATAGCAATTATCGGTGTAGGAAATCTATTTCCTACACCGATAATTGCTTGTTGATGTTATTAAGACCTTGAATAAGTTCTGGCTGATTTTTCATGAAAAGTGACGTTTTATTTACAAAAATTAATAAGAAACATGCCACTGAAAGTATTATCCATTGCTGGCCATTACTTTTTCCCCATCTTTCTGGCATCATTTGAATTTCACGTCGGAAAAATGACACGTCTTTGGAGGCTAACCATGAGTCGACCCATTTTTTTTTTTTGCATCTTCAAAAGAATGCAAGTGCTGCTCAGCCAGGCCATGTGCCATCGATCGGAATATATGATAATCAAACGGGGCAATGTCTGGTGAATGCGACGAGTTGGGTTGAACTTCCCATTTAAGCGTTTCCAAGTAGGTTTTCACTCGTTTTGCAACATGTGGCCTAGAGTTGTTTTGTTTAAAAATCGTGTCTCTGCTCGTATAGCGGCCGTTTTTTCTTCAATGCTCGGCTCAAACGCATCAACTGTAGTTGTTAGCGATCTCCCGCGATGGTTTCAGTCGGTTTGAGAAGCTCATGATAAACTACACTCAGCTGATCCCACGCAAATTCTGAAAAGAAGCTTCGAATCATGGGTATTCAATTTTGCCGCTTATGTTGATGCATGGCGATCTACAACTTTTCTCGATAAGATGCAAAAACCTTTCCTTTTCTGTCACTGAAGCAGCTGTTCACACGTGACAAGACACCATTCAACTTCTCTCGGCTTCAATTTGTACGGCACCCAATATCCTCGCTTTTGACTCATTCCTAAGACTTTCAAATATTTCAAAACTGTTGTGTGATCAACTCCTAATGATTCTGCAAATTCATCTTGTGCCGGACATGAGTTTTTCGCATTTAAAACTGTAAATTTATCCTTTCATTCTGCTAAAACAACGAAATGAGATGGTTTAATAGTTTAAATTGTTTTATGAGGTGCACGTGCGTTTACTTGCATTTTTTATGGTGGGGGGAGATAGTGGATTGGTTTCCTGCTGCCTTCTTCATGGTTTGGAATTCAGCCTTTTCTTCTCTTAGATTAGTTGCTACCCAAGGTTAAAGATTCAATTTACTCTGCTATTTAAGCCATAGCTAGAGAGAGAAGATATGGATTCATCCTCTTTCGCGAGGATATTTGTGTAAAAGGGAATACTGGTGTTCGAACACGGATCGCTAATTTCACTTTCCGACAAATAACTGTTAGACTATACACACATAATCTCGTAAAAGCGACATAAAAATTATTAATGACAATCCTTCAATTGTTCAAACTTTTAACTGAAATCAAATAAAACCATGGAGTTCGGACATAACTTTTTAAAAAACAAATTCACGCCAAGCAAGCTACTAAGACGCAAGGGGTTACAGTGTGCGAGAGAATACGAGAAAGAGAAAACATTATTAAGGGGAGAGAGAGAGAGAGAGAGAGAGGAAGGAAAAATAAAAGAGCAAGGATTATGAAGACAAAATAATGATTGACATTGCATTTAAAGATCAAAGTTGAGTGGAAAGCATGTAGCTGGAAGAGAGATTTACAAGCGAGAAGTGCGAGAGAAGAAATTGATAGCACAGAATTTAAGGTTGCATTTAGACATTACAACGAAATGACGATGAGGATTTGCCACCAATCTAATAAAACGCTTATATTCATAAAGTCGATGAAAGCTCATCAGAACAATTATCATCAAAGTATTTATAGAAAAGGCACAGGGAGGCTGTGTTCAGGGTTGGGGAAAAGTAACTGAGCCGAGTTTGGCAATTGATATATTGTTTACCATGAAGCCCTATAAAATTAAACTAAGTTAAAAAAAATTATGATATCGCGAAGTAACGTTTCTTTTCCAAACATTTTTCCAAACAAATCAACTTATTCAAAATTAATCGATTGGTTTGTGAAATTGAACGAAACAGTTTGTAACCCCCCCCCCCCAAATGTTAGCGATACTAAATACTGTGAATATTTCATCACGTTTTTCAAAAATATACAGTTTCCTCTATGGTACCAGTGAACATAGGCAACTGTCAATGGTATCTTCATCTAATTAATAAATGTGGGAGTTATTTCGGCCGCACCCTGCGTAAAAAAGTTTTGTGAATTTCTAAAACACTAAATGCGGCATGTGTATTATCATAAGAAAATTACATAATATATTGTTTCTTTCATTCAATTTAAAAGAAAGAGAAAGACGAAAACTGCATTTAGTTTTAACCGACGTATTTCGTCCACTGATGGAAAAAAGCAAGGCAAAAAACGAAATGAATTTATTTATTAATATTTTTCCTTTCACCGAATGAAAAGCGTTTTATAATTTTCTAATAACCAATAATTCATATTAGACATTTCGTTACGTCATTTTGCATACTTAAAGAGATTTTTTTCATGTAAAGTATATTGTATGAATTGTCAAGACGTGGAAATGATGGATTCATCAGTTTTCTTTTGTTTTCTTATATGTTTGTTGTATATGTTGGCTTTGAAAAATAGTGGTTCTATTAGGAAAGGTGAGTTTGGGCAAAAAACAGGGTGCAGATTAATATTTTGATTATATTTGATGGAAACGCTCTCGAGGATTTTCCTTCTGGGTAAATTATTTTCTATTTTGAAGTATGCTATTTTTAGGCTGAAATTGTGGCCGAATATGTAAAATGACGTAATTAATTATCTAATATTTTCCCGTTGACCGAATGAAAAAAGAAATTACTAGTCAAGTAATTAATAATTAATACTCACCAAACAGCAAGCGGAATTAAATGATCCTCATGCCTTTATAATGTTCACTATGTAGTACTACTAGATGAAATATTAGATTTCCCTAGCAAGTCTTTATGTTGGATGATGATTCAAATAAAATTTGGGTAATCAGAAGAGAATGTGCCTTCCTCTCAACGGTTTTATTTGCACATCGCCCCTCTTTTCATTGATGTGAGGCGCCTTGAATCGTTGTCTCAGTTTAAATGTGTAACGGCAATTTTTTTTTTTTCATATTTATGAGCGTTTTAAAAATTTGTAGTAAGTAACATTTTGTTTTTGATTATAGATACTTTATTTCAAATAAGTTAATTTTTTTTTGTCTTGATAAAGTTTGTCAGTGGACGAATCGCATCAGTTAAAAGTAAATAATCTCCATCTTGTATCTTTCTTTTATTCATATTGTTCCTCTCTATAGATTATATCTGAGAATATTTACACATAATAATAAATGTTTTATTCATTTTATTACTGAAGGACTTCATTTGTGTTTTAAAATAACTTCTTAGCGTTATAGCGATTTACTAAGTATAGTTTAGATGTAGCATCGGGCTGAAAATATGGCGCATCCTGATTGGTCTGGATAATATCCCTTGAGCTCTCTATTTTTTAATTTTTATCTATTTAATATTGTACAGTGTAACCCTGATATAAGACAGTTGCAGGAACCGGATATAAGTTCTCTTATATCAAATTTATCTTATATCCGGGTTTGGTCTGTTTTATATACATTACCACAAGCTCTAATTTGGGACTAGAGAAAGTCTCTCTTATATCTGGGTCTCTTATAGAATCCAGGTATATACCGAATGTGACACAAGGTTAGTTTAAAGTGGTCGGAAAAATACCGTAGAAAAATTCTCAAGCTCCCTAGTTTCCCCATTCTCACTTCCCTATTTTGGGGACGCCTCAGGCACCGAAGAATAAACCCAGAATAAAATTGAGGTGGTGGCTGAATTTGAATAATCCACATAGAATAGAAATCTTAAGCATTACCTTTTATTCGCTGCAATCCGGTCGGGTCTTCCGTTGGAAATGCTGACTCATGGCTGGTTCATAAGACGTTCGAAAAAGAAGTTGACGTAGTCCCGGAAACTACACCTGGGACCCCATCAACTTACTATTCGCTCGTCCATTAACGGTATACTTTAACCAATCCTTTCCTTACTGGAAATGGGAAAATAATTGCTTGGTATCAATTTGGTTCTAGGTAAATATTAATTCATTACGCGCTCGATTTGTCAAATTCCAAACAAAATTTTACATACTGACAAAAAACATATATTATTCAAATGGGAAGTATAGAAGAGTAATGGTTAGCGGATCGGTTCGAGGAAGTTGAGTTTACTGTATTCACACTATAGCAAATAGTAAGATAGACTGGGCCCAATAGCTTTGGTTAGTAACCAAGGAAAACTCCGAATTATCGGCACGGAACGAGATATCGGAGAGCCGAGTTCGAATTCCAGTTGCATTCACTTACACACAAATGCCCTTATGAAGGGTATTATTTTGTTGCTACTCCCTCCAGATATGGGTTAAACAGCAAAACAGAATGGGTTCTGTAGCCTTGGTTGGCAACCAGTCTATCGCAGAAAGTAATGGCAACCTACTACGGGAAAAATCTTCTGCTCAGTCATGTCTCGAAAGAGACATAACCGCCCAAGCGTGTATTACGTATGGCACTTAACTGTCTTGTAATTCTAGCCTCTCCTTCTGAGAGGAGGGATGGGTTAAGCCCAATATACCCCGGTCACTATTCTGCCTTGAATGTCACCATGATCACAATTATGAGATTGAGGGGAACGGTGACCACCGACTAAATGATGACGATGAGTCTGTTAGGAAGTGGAATTTCCTTTGTATTTTATCAGTCTAGAGTCAGTCTGACATACCGAGAATGTTATTTTCCAGTGGACCCAAGTATATACCGAATGTGACACAAGGTTCGTTTAAAGTGGTTGGAAAAATACCGTAGAAAAATTCTCAAGCTCCCTAGTTTCCCCATTCTCACTTCCCTATTTTGGGGACGCCTCAGGCACCGAAGAATAAACCCAGCCCCCGTCCGAAGGAAAGGTATTGCCCGAAGCGATGCCTTCAGCTCTGGGGCTCGAGCAAATATTATTGGCAAATGAGCGAATCCCACTGCTGGTTAGCACACGATATTCGCATACTGAGAGCTGCTCTGCTTTTATTTTTCGGACTTCTGTATAATCTATTCCTTAGAAATGCTAATTAGGAAGTCATTTACATTTCACTACATAAACTTTATTGTTTTTTAACTGCTGTTTCTCATCGTTCTAGAAGCTTGTTGATGCCATTTTCATAGAAACTTCGTGTTTTTGCTGGAAGAAGATGGTGACGTATTTTCCGATTCGCTGTGTAGTCAAATCTTTTGTCATTTAAATTGTTCTGTAGAGACCAGAACAAATGAAAATCCAAAGGAGCCAAGTCATGAGAATACAGTAGTAGCTAGAATTCTTCCCAATTCGAATCTTTATCCGTCTGCAAGGTATGTTTTGCAACATGTAGTCTTCCGTTGTCGTAGTGGAAAATGACGCCTTTTCGACTTGCCAAAATCGTCCGTTTTTGTTGAACCCAAGTCTCTTCAAATTGGGAAAGGCGGTTGAGATATCGATTTTCAAACTCTTAGCAATCTCTTCCGTCGAAATCTTCGGTTTATTCTCTACGATGACAAGCAGAACGTCTTCGTCAACGTCGGAAGGTCGCCCCGAAGTATATTTAATCGTTAAAATCACCCGGACGAAATCTTTCAAACAACTTTCTGTACGATCGATGAGCTTGAGCAAAATCCAAATAAACCTTCTGTGTGTGTGTTTTTTTTTTTTTTTTCAGTTTCGACGCTTCTTTCCGAAATCCATAGAACATAATATGGCGAAATGGTAGCTTATCGTTCTCCATCTTTAAGGTTTTCATTTGTGGACAAAATTTCAGCATTCAACAAAGTTTGACTCGCAAGCATATGATGCACACTTTTCAATTCAAAACACACCAGAAATCGGTGCCTAAACAAATGCCAGTGACGATTTGAGGTCATTTTATAGTAGCAATGAAAATCGAGCACGAATTTTTGCAAATATCTCATATCTTCGTTATGTGTCGTGTCCTTCCAGGACATGGGCGATCATAGACCTCCACTTATCCCTATCCTTTGTCATTATAAACACTTTTCCCCTTGGTCAGTCAGTTAAGTGCCACACGTGACACACGCTTGGGCGATCATGTTTCGAAAGAGACATGACTGACTGGACTGAAGATTATCCCGCAGTAGGTTGTCATTGCTTTCTGCGGTAGACTGGTTGCCGACCAAAGCTATAGAACCCAATCTGTCCTGTTATTTAACCCGTAACTAAAAGAAATAGACGGATTAATACCTTTCCTAAGGGTGTTTGCGCGTAAGTCAATGCAATGAATTCGGCTGGAATTCGAACTCGGCTCCCCGATTTCTCGTTCCGAACCGATATCCAATGCACCACAACGCACATCCTTGGTATCTCTCTCAAATCCCGCTCCGCCATCCATTTGCTCAGGCCTATCAAGTATGTCTCGCGCTGCTTTCCACTGTCTATCTATCTTTCTATCCGTCCCGTGAGTGTTAGATTCTCCAAGCCCTCCTTCCACATTACCTGAATTATATGATATAATACGAGCAATTAAAAAACCTGAAATAAATGCTCTTGACATTTACGAGAGAAGCTCGCGTAGAAATCAATGAAATAGTCAGAAAATAGAATAAAATAAAAAAGAGTTTAAAATAATCTTTATGCCAAGTTATTCTACGAGTGTTACTGATATCATATAACATGCTGCATGGAAAGATCATCATTTTAAAAACTGGTTCCCCCACCAGGTAGTTTTTCTGGTGAGGAGGGTGGCTTAAAAACAGTAGGTTTAAGAACAAAACCTGTCAAAGAGCTGATGAACCTTATTGTAGGGATAGCCGCCATTTCACACAGTGGGATAGACTAGACTCCATAGTTACGCATGCCACAAACACAGACAGTATCGTTAGGCGAAGGTTTTTCTAGATTGAAGGCAACAACTAGAGTGCAGAGTTCCCCCAAATGAAATCAATAGTCACGTATCTGTGACCAAGGCGAGCCTTCATGTTGGAGGACTTCAGTAGTGATTTGACATGGAGAGGGACAGGGTCTGCCAGGTTTAATTGCTCGATACATGCTAGGCATGAGTAAGTACTTCTCTGACTTTCAAGCCAGATATGTGGAGAGAACTGGCTAAGTGCTCAGCTGCGCAAGTTGCAAGTTACGTAAAGGGGACGTCAAAATCACGCAAAGCAAACATTTAATTATCTGAGTAGTGTAGTAACAGACAATGAACAATGTGACACAGAAATCCAAAGTTGGAGTGGAATAACGAAAAATTTAATCATTTAGGGAAGTACGAGAAAAGAAACTGTTAGAGTAGAAGAGGGGTTACATTTAGCTATTTTGACGGTAAAACGGTGTGACGTTGATGCCAATTCATGTTGACGGGGAACCAGCGAACGAAACTCATCAGAGCAGAAGCTGTAAAAATATTTACAGAAAAGAGAGGGAAGCCGCATCACGTATATGAGAAAGTGATTAACCTTACGACCACACCCGGTCATTAGATTGATGATGATAATTATGAAAAGAATGTAGCATTTTTGTGCACTGGTTTTCAAATATAGAGCGTTCTTTAAACGAACAACATGTGAGAAAGTGACGTAACTAATTGCCGGGGCAGGAGATCGCTTTGGAATAAAGTCTGCGCATGCGCGGAATGTATGAATCAGCATATGATTATTCGTGCATGTTAGAAGCTTTTTAACCATTATTAAAGTCCATGGTACGAGTAAAATGATGCAAATAATACAAATATTTTTTATTATAATCATTTCACTTCAAGCAAGGCAGCAGTACCACTGATGCGCAGGTTGTTACAGAGTGAGAAAAACCAGGGGACAAATTATGTCGAAAAAAGGATAGAAGGTGAATGGGATTTAGAGAGGTAAAAGATTGCAATTGACGTTGCATTTAAACTTGTGGAGATAGTAGCTATCAGGGAAGCAAGTATACGAAAGTGTTTCACAGATAGGAAGTACGAGAAAAGAAACTGTTAAAGTAGAAGAGGAAGTTACATTTAGTTATTTTGACGGTAAAACGGTCCGATCTTGATGCCAATTCATGTTGTCGGGTAACCAGGGAACGAAGCTCATCAGAACAGAAGCTGTAAAAATATTTGCAGAAATGACAGAGGAATGCCGCATCACGTAGATGAGAAAGTGATTGATGTTGAGATACCAGGTCAGGATCGATTAAGTTGTAGGTCGTTTTTGGATTTTGTCAAGAAAATCGAGATCATTGGCAAAAGCACCCGACCAGATATGGCAGGAGTATTCAATGCACAGGCGAATGATAGATTTATGAATGTGCAAGGTGGATTCTGACGAAAAAATCATTCTAGAATGAATGTTGAATTCGCTGTATTTTCTGTTAATCTCTATATATAAAAGGCAATCTGTGAGTCTGTGTGTGACTGTTCCCTATGCACGCTTACTTTTTTAAGCTACGCCATTCAAACTTTCTAGGGGCACATATCTACAGGGAAACCAGGTCGACACATACTTTTTGAACTTTAAGTTCAGCAATTTTCCCTTTCGCACTTTTTGTCCAATGGAGCCGATTGTTTACGTTTGCTCTGTAAAACATCTAAGATCTAAGATGGTTGCTACATTACGTCACAAAAATCAAATCATACGTGTCAAACGCGACTAAAATATTTTTTATTAAAAAATGAGCCTTTATAATTAATTTTAATTCCGACGTTTTAAAAATTCATTTGGTCAACAAAAAATGTTAATAATTTTCCCCCGTAATTTTGAAACAAAAGAAATATTTAAAAAAATAGTGTTTTTTCAAACAAAAATGAAATATGTAAAAAAAAAAGTACCAATGATTAAATTAATTATTTAAGTCTTTTCTTTTCAGATTTAATATTTCTTACTTCAATAAATAAAAAAAAAAGAAGCTTTTTTTCGTTCAATATTTCATGCAGGAAATCTACTGTCTGTAATTCGTGTGGCATTAATGTAACTTTTTCCTCTAAAATTAAATGCGTACATTTTTAAATATTCTTCGAAAATTTCTGAACTGACAGTGTAATAGTTTTTATATTTCTAATTTCAGTAAAACAAAATAAATAATTTTTATTTTTATGTTAAATTCATTTAGTCAACAAAAAATGTAAATATTTTCACTCGTAATTTTGGAATAAAAACAAACACAAAACATCAAATCACGTTTACGCAAAACAAAAGAAAATAGATTTTTTTTCTCTTACAACTAAAATGTTCTGAGTTGCACGGGCAACGCCGGGCTATGATGCTAGTAAGTTTATAAGACAGAAAAAAAAAAAGCGTGATTCGTTCAAATTTGAATTTGAGAACGCTGGAAAATATTAGAAAAGCTCTCGACATTAAAGAAAATTTCGGCTGTTTCTTTTTATGTGTGCAAGCTACTATTTCTTTGTTATTTCTGATCCTCTTTATACTTCTTCGTTACTCACATGATCTGTCCATGGTATTCGCATCATTCGTCAATAGCATCACAACTTTTCAAGTAGCTTTTCTGGTTTTGATTTTCAACATTCTCTGCCATCCAACATTTTTCCGATCCCTTGATATTTAGCTTAGTTTTTTTTTAAAGGCACCATGAATTGAATTTAGCTGCCACATATGGTCTAGTGCCCCGGCTATATATTTACAGATCCTTAATAAAATCCAAAGAAAAATTTGCAGACCTGGCACCTCGGATTCAGTCACTTTCTCCCCGCCGTAACGTAGCTTTCCTGGGTCTTTTCTATAAATTCTTCCATGGTGATTGTTCTGATGAAATTTCCTCTATGGTACTTTATGAATTTAAGCGCAGTACTAGTTTGGCGGCGAGGTCTCATCATTTTACAATTGAAATTTGTAGATGTAACTATTTTTTCTGGCACTTGTGGAACTCTCTTCCGGCTTCTTGCTTTCCAGTCAAGTTTGATCTTCAAAAATTTAAATGCCAACCTTTGTCTTGTTTTCTGTTATTTCACTGTTTCTCGTTCCTTAATAATGATTTATTTTTAGGAGAGTTGTGTAATTTGCTTGAAGCATTGTGTATATAAGGTGTACAAGTAGGTATTTGAAGGCTATCACAACGCGTTTAGTATAATAAAAAAAGTAAAGAAGGTGTTGGGTATTACCTATTTATTATTTATCAAAATTTCGAGATCAGAATCTCATCTTCAAAATCAGAGGAGAGCTTGATTTCACGTCCACCAGCGGACAGACGTGAAATCGAGCTCTCCTATCATTCTGAAGATGAGATTCTGATCTCGAAATATTAATGAATAATAAATAGGTAATACCCAACACCTTCTTTACTTTCCTTTATTACACTAAACACATTGTGATAGCCTTCAAGACCTACCCACACATGTTTTATTTTTATTTTTCTTATATTCTTTCACGTTTTATCTTGTCTTTCTTGTGTCTTAGTGGCTTTATTGCTTTGCTTGGGAAGAAATGATAAAATTTTTCGCTATTCCCCTCCGACTTTGGATTTCTGTGTTACATTGTTTATTATATGTTACTACACTACTCAGATAATTAAATTTTTGCACTGCGTGACTTTGACGTCCCCTTTACGTAACTTGTAACTTAGGCTGTCTTGTTTGCTGACAACCATTAATTTTTACTTCCTTACCGTTAATAGTTAGTTCTTTCTTCTTACTCACCTCGGCTATATTGTTTAATAATTCGTTTAGTTTTCTTTCTGAATCTGCCACCAGAACAGTGTCATTTGGGTTTTACGGTCATATTTGTCGATTATGAATCTTGGTCCCTCGAAAATCGTCTCGTTGCATAGGTTAAATAAATCTGAAAAAGAAGCATGCTTAATATATATTTTTATAATTACACACACACACCCTTAGAGAGGAGGGACAACAGGGAAAAGTATCAGAAAGCTTTCTACGCCTATGGGTACACAAGAAAAAAAATGTATATATGAATTTGATGGCATAGTAATTATGATCTCCAGCCCTTGGATGGGCAGTGTGCTCTTTGTCTCAGTGGTAACACAATGCGCCATGACTGAGCAGCACTAAAAAAAAAAAAAAAAAAAAAAAAGAACTAGACGAGATATCCCGAGACATGGGTAATTTTTTTTTTTTAATCATCTCACCCCAAGCAAGGCATTCCACTGCCACTATTGCGCATGGGGCTACATAGGGGAAGGTAAAGAGAAGGAGTGGTTAGACATAGGGAATGTCAGGAGGAAGGTGACAGATGAGTAAGGATAGCGAGGATGAGGGTTGGGCAGATGGGAAGAGTGTTTGATAGAATGGGAGCAGGTTAGTGTGTTAGGAGGTGTCTATTGACCTTACATTTAAACTCCTGGAGATTGTAGCCGTCGGGGAAGCAATCGTTTGGAAGAGAATTCCACAGTCGGGAAGTGCGAGGAAAGAAACTGTTGGAGTAGAAGTTACGGCTGCATTTTATCGGTTTCACTGTAAAAGGGTGGGATCTAGTTGCTAATATAGTATCTCGTTCAAATTCGTATTTAGGGGGCACTAGTGATCTAAGTTCATCGGAGCAGAAGCCGTGAAAGTATTTATAGAAGAGACACAGGAAAGCCACGTCGCGCCGGTGGGAGAGAGACTGCAGGCGGTCTGCCAAGTCGGTATCTATCACATTACAGACCCTCCTCTGAACCTTATCGAGAAGCCCGAGGAGAACAGCAGGGGCACCCGACCAGATATGGCAGCAGTATTCAATGCACGGGCGGATGGTAGATTTATAAATGTACAGGATAGATTCAGACGGAAAAAACTTCCGGGCCCTACACAGAGAACCGACTTTCATAGCAGCGGATTTAGCAATGGATTCGATATAGTCATTCCATTTGAGGTCCGCTGAAAGGAGGCGCAGTGTTTTACTCTCTGGGAGACAAGCCTGGTCCATGCTAATGGGAGGTAGGTGAGATTGTAGATGATGGTTAATTGAGAGTAGCTTCGTTTTAGAAGCATTAAAATTTAATGGAACGAGAACAGTATATCCAGTCGATTAAATAAAGGATTCAGATCAGAATACCGTTTAGATTAGTCGAATCGATATGCACCTGATGAACTTCGGAGGGCTCAACGGTCAGAATATTTTGATAGCAACAAAGATGAGGACAATACTCCGTGTATAAATAATGTAAATAATGATAACTCCTCATCCCAGATATTCAGACACAAATTAAATTGTAAGACTAAATCAGATTAGTCTCCATCTCTGGCCCCTGCACCCATGTTGATACATCTCAAATAACAGAACTAGATCCTCCGATATAGGAGATCACGGTTCATTATCATTTCATTTTCTTTGATAAACATGAAATTAATTGGGAAATATGGTGGAGTGGTTTTTGTTGTTCTCTCTACAGTTCTCTAGACTGTTTGCTACACAAAGTAAGCAAGCGCAGTCTACTGTGGTGTTTAACTAAGAGGTAGTGAACGAAAAGAAATGCCTAAGGCTATTTCTGCGAAAATTAACGCATTGTGTCTCTGATGGAATTTGAACTCGGTTCGTCTGTTCCATTTTCTATGCCGGTAACCGTTTGGCTACCTGCACACCCGCCTCTTACATATTTTGCGAAAATCTAACAACGTTTTTTTAACAAAATTATTTCGTCTAAAGGGCTGCAATATATGGATCCTGATTGTATGGGAGAAGAACTAGGCTGTCTATGCCCTATAGTTTTCTGGCGTTTTTAAAGGTTCCGCGCGCGCGCACACACACACACACACACACACACATACACACACACACACACACACTTTATAGTTAAAAGATACTCACCAAACTTACCAAGGTTTACTTCGTGCTCAGAAACGTTGTGCCATAATTTAATTACGGCATCGGTAATCGTCCAGATAATAAAAAAATCCACTGGCTATTGGCCTATTTACCCGCTTTAAAAAGGAACCGGAGACAAACGTTGGACGCGTAAGTTGTCAGCCATATGAAATTGACATTGTCCCGAATTTACGTCGACTCGAGGACGATGACAATTTTCGTTGGGCGGAAAACTATGGAACTGGAATAAAGAAAAATAAACCTCGTTACGTTTTTTAAAATCATTTCTTCCTCAGCAGAGCGGGAGCGTCACTTGTGCGCAGCGAGTTACAGTGATAGAAAAGACTGGGTACAGGAGGTGTCGAAAAAAAAGAATAAAAGACGGATGGGATTCAAAGAGATAGAAGATGGCAATTGACGCTGCATTTATATTTTTTTGGAGATTGTAGCTATCGGCAAGTAAGTGGAAGGGAATGGAGTTCCACAGGTGGGAAGTACAAGAAAAGAAACTGTTAGAGTAGGACAGATGGTTACATATAACTATTTCAGCGGTAAAAGGGTGGGACCTAGATGCCACTCTAGTAACACGCTTAAATTCTTGTGGTCAGGGAAACAGGGGGAAAAAAGCTGATCAGAGAAATTGCCATGAAACTATTTGTAGAAAAGACAGAGGGAAGCCACGTTACGTCGGTGAAAAAGTGACTGATGTCGAGATGCCAAGTCAGGATCGATTATATTGCAGATTCTTCTTTGGATTTTGTCGAGAATCTCGAGATGAATAACAGGAACATCCGACAAGATATGGAAACAGTATTTAATGCACGGTCGAATAGTAGACTTATAAATGATTCGGAAGAGAAATATTTTCTGGCCCGACACAATGATGCAAAAAGCAATTTGTGGTGCTTTTTTACCGAACGAAAAAATAACCACACGTTGTGTCTATATTATTGTTCGCGTCGGAATCATAATTTCTGTTCTTTCATGTAACCACACCAAAAAAGTGTAACCATACCAAAAATACCTATTAAGTTCATACAACCATGGATGAAAACGTAATAATTTCTTGTAATTTTAAAAGTTTCACTTTCAAAAATTCCCCGTTACGTGAGCGTTCAAAAAAATCACCGTTAAGTGAACATTTTTAAAAAAAAATGCTAAACGGTAAAATCAGTTATTGCAAATCGCCTGAAGACACCACATGGTAGAAACCGAGGTCGCGTAATAACTCGTTTACAAATTAAGAATATATATACACTCCTGATCAAAAATTTAAGACCACTTAAAAATCTTTAAAAATAATTTTTTTTTTTTTTACGGATAGATTTTAAACTCCTCCCACTTAAGGTTACCAATACTACAATCTAAAAGGTTATGGAAACAAAAAGCTACATTCCAAACATTTTATTTAGAAATTTACATTTTTATAAAATGAGGCGATTTACACATGATCAAAATTATAAGACCAGGGGTATAAATTGTTAGATCTATGGTAATTCCAATGTTTTTAGTTCAGTTAGAGATTAGCAATCACTGCATAAAGGTGTTACCATGCCTAAAGCAAGCAAACTTACCAAAGTTGAGCGTTCTCGAATTCTAAAATTCCATAAGCAAGGTTTGTCACAGCGGGCGATCGCAGCTAAGGTAAATCGCAGTAAAACTATGATTTGCAACTTTCTAAAGAACAGTGAGAATTATGGAAAAGCAAAATCCTCTGGTAGGCCCCCAAAATTTTCTCCTGCATTGAGTAAGAGAATAAGACGGGTTGTTATGAAAGAGGCGGGACTTTCTTCTAGTCAATTTAAGGCAGTCACAGAAGCTGATTGCAGTCCCGTAAACCATCAGACGACACTTACGACAAAAAGGCATGGTAAATAAAAAGCGTAAACAAATTCCTCGGCTGCTTCCACGTCACAAGGTGGACTACTAAAAGTTTGGTTGTGAATACCAAACATGGGACGTTGAGAAGTGGAAGAAAGTCCTGTTTTCTGATGAGAAAAAAATTCAATCTAGATGGTCCTGATGGCTTCCAACGATATTGGCATAACAAAAACATGCCTCCTGAAATTTTCTCCACACGTCATAGTGGTGGAGGGTCCCTAATGGTATGGGGTGCCTTTTCTTACAGCGGGACGATGGAGCTCCAGGTGGTGCAGGGTCGTCAGACAGTGGCTGGTTATGTTAGCATGCTACAAAAAGCATCTTTGATGACGTAGGGCCATCGTTTGTGTGGGGATGGATGGTTATTCCAACAGGATAATGCTGCAATCCACACTGCAAGACGGACCTTGACCTTTCTATAAGAAAATGGTGTCCATCTCTTGGGACATCCTGCATGCTCACCAGACTTGAACCCAATTGAAAATGTTTGAGGATGGATGACAAGAGATGTTTATCGAAATGGCAAACAATATTCAACAAAAAATGAACTTCGTGAAGACATCTTCAGAAGCTGGAGCAACATCCCCCGCACCTTAATGGAAACGCTTATTTCTAGCATGGCCGACAGAATATTTGAAGTCATCAAAAGCAGTGGAGGTAGAACTCATGATTAAATTTGGTTGTTGAATGTTTTCATACACTTTTCGTACACTTTTTGTACAATTTCGTAGAATTTTTGTCTCTGGTCATATAATTTTGATCATGTGTAAATCGCCTCATTTTATAAAAATGTAAATTTCTAAATAAAATGTTTGGAATGTAGCTTTTTGTTTCCATAATCTTTTAGATTGTAGTATTGGTAACCTTAAGTGGGAGGAGTTTAAAATCTATCCGTAAAAAAAAAAAAATTCTTTTTAAAGATTTTTAAGTGGTCTTAAATTTTTGATCGGGAGTGTATTGTGTGTGTGTATTTAGGCAGCAATTTTTTCATTGATGCATGTTTCATTAAATAATATAGACAAGTTTTGTCGATTTATTTTATGTGAATTTTCTCATATAGTCTGATAAGCTTAATAGCATTATCGTTGAAAGAGGAAAGAAAATCACAATATTGATACATGTTCTTATTTAATCCTTTCTGAGCTTTCAGCTTACATCAGCCATTATCAAAGATGAAAATAGTGTTGGTTGTAACGAGCAGTTCGCGGACGAACGATAGTAGTAGTCGTCTATTTTGTTTGTGTGGAGGATTGGCGAACACGTGCGTACATGCTGGAAACGAAAATCACACTACAGCTTGTGGCGTCTCACATGATCACACGAGAGTGAGGGCGAGACGTATTAAGTATGGAAAGCCATTGGGATAACCAGTCGCTTCTGTTATCTGTTATAGGCATTTGAGAATGTGTGTGGAGATTTCGTAGTTAATTTTGTTCAAGTTAGGTTTCAACTGTTTTATGTATATGGCTTCGAGTAGTTTTAGTTTTTGTTTATTGTTTTCGTGTTTAAGTATGGTTGTGTTTTTGACGAGGATTTCACGGAATTGTGTATGTAGCCTGGTATGTTGTTTTAGATGTCTAAAGATTTGGGAATTGTCGTTTAAATGTAGTGTCAAGAGTCGTGAGAGCGAGTTTGTAGTGTGACCAACATAAATATTGTTTAATATGTTGGAGATGCAATCTCCCAAAGGGCACTTGAATTTGTAGACTACGTTTGTTTTTTTAAAATCGCTAACCGGGGGAGAAGAGTCGTTGCGAATATATATATATATATCTGTGTGTGTGTGTGTGTGTGTGTGTGTGTGTGTGTGTGTGTGTGTGTGTGTGTGTGTGTGTATTCTGTAAGTATATTAAATATTTTATACGAATTTCAAAATAATGTTCCCTGAGGTGAAAGATATTTTGTTTCATACAAGTTGTCTCGTTTGTATAATAATGATAACATCTAGCATTTGGGTCTTTTATTGCAGTGAGCGCTGGATATTATTTTATTATTAATTATAAATAATTTGTTTTATGTTAATACCGTATTTTGTCGTTTGTGATGTGCTGATACATATGTGCATGAAATTGACTAAGTTTCGACACGTGACAAACCATCCTACGAGAGAGTGCGGTGTATGTGTGCCAATGTAATAATTGTGAACACACTGATAGTATTAGGGTCTTGATAATGTCTGAGGTGATCAAAATTACTTGAAGAAAAACAGAATGAAACATGACTTTGAACATTAATATATATATATATATATATATATTAATCATATCACCCCGAACAAGGCGATAATGCCACTGATGTGCAGGGGGCTACGTAAGAGTGAAAAGATTGGAAAAGAGACAACCGGAGACCACATCCTAAACAGGAAACAAGGGATGAGCCTCTTCACCTGTTCAATAGACATGAGTGGAGTGTGAACCAGGCGATAGTTTAGTCTATCTACTCCAATTGAAAAAAAAAAGGAGTGAGAAGATTGGAAAAGAGAAAGCCGGAAACCACATCCTAAACAGGGAACAAGGAATGAGCCTCTTCACCTGTTCAATAGACGTGGATGGAGTGTGAACCGAGCGATAGTTTAGTCTGTAGGGGATTTGGTATTTGCTGGGTTGTATGTGCTTCCGTATTTTACGGGTCTGGCTCTCTAGATCATTTCCCCCACAAATACAACACTCTGTTTTTCAATCGCGCAAAGTGAAAGGAATAATTCACAACGGACATTAAACAACAAACAATTTATTATGTGAACAATAAAATGGTACGTGGAAACAAATAAAATACATGATGCGAAAATTGCCTTTTGGAAAATAAAACTTGGCAAGAAGTTAAATTTGTTCAAAGATGTGTATAAGTTTACATTAGCAGAGTCCGTAAATAAGTCTTTCCTACTTACATTTATTTCATTTCAGGTGGCGACAGCGTGTCGCGTTGCTGAAAGAAAGTTCGTCGGTTTTTTCTTTTCAAGGTCCTCGGAGCTAGGTCATGAACTTTTGGCGTGGAAGAAATTACTTGGCCGGACAAAGTATCGGTGGCATGCGGACTTAATGGCTAGCTTGGTGACTGACCTTTTTTTTCTAACTGTGTGTATTATATACATTAATAGGGGATCAACGAATCTTCCTAACATTAGGGTGTGAAAACATTTATTGACCAATCAGATTTATTATTTTACTATTTTGTTTGGGGCCTAAATATTTTTGTGTTAATTTACTTCCGATCCTATTTTTCTAGAATGTTCTTATTCTAAGTTTTTAGCTGATTGGTTGAGAAATATAAAAATGTAATCTAAATTCTACTGCCGTTTTGATCCAATTTTTCTAGAATGTTTTATTGTGATTTCCTGTTGCTTATTTTAATAGAAAAAAAAATATGTATCCCATAAGTCTATCTACTCCAATTGAGAGAAAAAGAAAGAAAAAGGAAAAGGAGTGAAAAGATTGGAAAAGAGAAAGCCGGGAACCACATCCCAAACAGGGAACAAGGGATGAGCCGCTTCACCTGTTCAATAGACGTGGGTGGAGTGTGCACCAGGCGATAGTTTAGTCTATCTACTCCAATTGAAAAAAAAAAAATTAGGGTGGTGAACTGTAACTTAAAGTCCGACAACCAGAGAAGTTTTTGCCAATTTAAAAAACAAAACCAAACGTTCAATTAAGAATGGGAAGTTTAATATGAAGCAGGAGAGAAAAAAAAAACGTTCAATTGGGCATGGAGAGTTGGAAGATTTTAAAATTAAGCAAAAGAAAAGCAGGTGATAGTAAGTACAATGTATTCCAATTAAAAAAAAAGCACAAGTTAAAAAATTTACTAAGTTTTAACTTATTATAAGTCGAAATCAAACTTAAGAGCCAAAATACTTTACAATAGTAACTTGCAAAATACTATCAATGACAAAAACATTTAAAACTAAAACATTTAAAAAATTAAAACAAATCAATAAATAAAATAAAAAGGACAGACAAAAAGACATTCAAACCAACTTACAAGCAGATAACAAACTGAAGGTTAGATGAACATTTCGAAGACAACGCCAAAATATGAATTCGACATTCATATATATATATATATATATATATATATATATATATATATATATATATGCTCAACGTATTTAATATTGTCTTTATCACTCTTTCTCATGATCTATATACTACTTAGACTACTCATGCTGCTTGGAAGCACACGAAACCGGCATCCTTCTGAGTTCTGTTTCATCACTAGTCTGGCTAAAATAGGTGCCGTCCCTAGAGAGGAATATTGTCAGCGCATCCACATGAATATACTATTTGGGTGTGTCGTTAAAAGTGTCGTCTCTAGAGAGAAATGTAGCTAGCGCATCCATATATATATACTAGCAGTATAGCCCGGCGTTGCTCGGGTGTAATGAAGGCTTTAAAACTAATCCATGGTCCTGAAGCTCAGACGCTTTAGACGTTGGTATGAAAAACTAAAAAGCAATAGTTGTTTCCAGTTAAAGCGAATCCGTAGACTGAAAGAAAAAATGAATGGCTGTAAGTCAAATTTTTTATTTCCTGGTATCGATATCAAATAAGTTTTTTCGTCGTAAACTGAATTTTGAAGGCTAAATAACTCCTCTGAGTAAATGGTATCATGGCTGAGACTAAGAACTACAGTTATACCTACTTAGAGCCAAACCCGAAGCAAAAACTAAAATAAAAGGGCTGAAAAAAATACAGACATACAGGCACATAAACAGACACACACACAAACATCTTACCTTATATATATATATATACATATATATATTATCGATTTTCTGCACTATTGTAAGAACTGCAACCTTGAAACTTCTGAATATCGTTTCATATGTCTTTGTCTATGAGTGTATGAAATTTGATTAAAATCGGTCCACTCCTTCTATTACCCGATTTTTTCGATTATCGATTTTCGATATTTATCGGGGGTACCTCGACACAAAACCTAGCTAAGAACACTCGCAGACGCTTATCGTACAACTGTGTAAATTTTCAAGGATATCGGTTCAGCCGTTTCGGAGTCTATAGGTAACGGATACACACACAGACACACACACACACAGTTCCATTTATAAATAAGTTTATATATATATATGTTTCATTGTCTTATTTTACTTCCTTTCTTGCTTATATATATATATATATATATATATATATATATATATATATATAGTGTATCGAGGCAGCAGATAATTTTCTAAACATATATTGTTAAATATAAGAGTCAATGAATGTTTGCTATATTTAATCACGAGCCGTTCTAAACATCGTATTTTGGCTTTAATTTCAGGTGAAATTAAAATTTTGGCTTTAATTTCAGGTTTGCTATTTGGTAATTGTTATCGTTGCTTAGCAAAGTTTTATATCAACACAAGATAAAATCGTATTTGATGGTGGATGTTTTATGCTAACGTCCCTGTAACCTTTCTGAAGATGGCTCATGTGAGAACCAACTTAATAAAAAATTATCCAAATGTTTGAGAATTTTTATCTTTATTTTCACCTGTAATTAAAGCCAAAATACGATATTTAGAACATCTCATGATTAAAAATAACATTCATTGTCTCTTATATTTAACAGTATATGCTTAGAATATATATATATATATATATATATATAAACAAGAAAAACGAGATAATGGGGAATGTAGGCATTCAAACAAATATCTACTTTGCTACCTAAATACCAACAAAAATAAAATAAATAAACCCATATAAACGCAAACCCATATAAATATAAATATATAAACACTCAATCACCACAAAAAATAACAAAAAACAGAAGACAACATGAAAAACCAGAAACGGAAAAACATTAGACACTTACAAATCAGAAGCTTATAAACATAAATATACACAAGAACACAAACACTTAATCATGACCTAAAATATAGAATTAAGCAGTTGCATGTATTAACACGGTAAAGAAATGGGTTGACTCAATACAGTGAAAAGAGGTCAATCCAAAATGATTAAAAGAAGTCAATTCGTTAAACAGAAATCGATTTAAGAGCACTAAAAAATGTCAACACAATAAAACCACTTGCAAACACCCAAAAGAGATCAACACAACAAAAAGTAATTAACCATTTTTAAAACCACTCACATACACTTATATTAAATTTACACCACGCTCTATGTAAATAATAAAAAGACCGGGAAATGGCAGTAGATGAAGGAAAGCCATGAAGAGTGAAACCATCACAATTATATGCCTCCACGAAACTTCGAAGTCGGCAAAACAGCTCATAATGTGTCTAGTTTTATCAAAACTATATTATTTATTTTTCTAAATCTATGAATCCGATAAACTTTACAAAGAACATATAAAGGGTGGTTCACAAATAGGTGGACAGTAAATGATAGGATTTATTTTGAGATTAAATATACAACTATATTTACTAATACAATTATTACGTTGACAATTAAATTTTATTGCGTAAAAAAATTGCTAAAAATGTTATCAACGCAGGTGCTCGAACTGTTGTCTATTACTATTTACACAGCTTTGAAGACTCCCCTCAGGCTTCGACAAATATTTTTGCCCAAGTGTCTTTGTATATTAATTTCTTGAAATGTATCTCTTATTTAATTTTTCAAATCACCAACACTTCTTGGATTTGGACGATAAACTTTGACCTTGTGTACTTCCCAAAGAAGAAATCCATTGGGGTCAAGTCAGGTAAACGTGATGGCCAATCAACTGGATATCTTCGGACAATCCATTTCTTAGGAAATGGCTTTCATCAAAATACTCACGGACTGCTTTTGAATAATATAATAAACACCATTGTAATAATATAACCGATGCACAAGCCTATTCCACCAACTTTTTGGACTACCACTCTGTATAGCAGAACTGTAAATATTAAAGGGTTCTATGTATAATTATCACTAGATTTTTATAGAAACTTAAAATTAATACCGGATTAACATAGAAGCCTATAATTAATACAAGATTTGTTTTAGAAACCTTCAATTATTATCGGATTTTCATAGAAGCCTATAATTAACATCGGATTTCAAAGAAGCCTATAATTGATACTGGATTTCATAGAAACCTATAATTAATATCGGATTAAAAAAATACTATAATTAATACCAGATTTTCTTAGAAACTTATATCTGTTACGGGGATGCATTTATATACAATAATAAAAATAATAATGTTTAAAAAGTTATAGTAAAGGACTCTATTGAGTCCTACTTGTTGTTATTAAAAAAAAGGTTTTAATTCAGAAAGTAATCGTAAAAATAAGGAAATTAAAAATAGAACGTTTGGAAGTTTGTAGTATGTTCCAGAGAGTTCTAAAAGGTTCTAGAAGTATGCAAATTAGGTGTTAGCCCCTATAAAAAAAGGTTTTGGGCACGGAGCCGTCAGTTGGTAGGAGGATGGGTTGACCTCTACAGCTCCGGCAGATTCAGGATGTATATCCAGCCGTAAGAATCCCAAAGTCGACAACAAAAACTAAAACTTGAAACAGTTGATAACAGTTGACCTCATCAGCACCGGTTTCTATTCAAGGAAATATTCCAGCCGAAAGAATCTTTCTAGTCGATGACAAACAAAAACTTGAAAGAGTTGTTAAAAGGATTTTGCTGTCATATCAACTCCGGTAAAAAATTCTAGGATCGAGATCCAGCTGAAAGAATCTCACAGAAAAGTCTGAACAACTAAAACCTAAAAGAAAACATCGTGGAACTATCTGGGTAAATACATATTTTTGCCTTTTTCATTGACCAAGCCAATAATTAGTCTTTATTAACGCATTTAAGGATTTCCCAAAAATATAGCACTTAACTCCCCGCCAACTTAACTGGGTTAAGATACTTGACTCCTTACCTTCTCTTTCTCTTCTCATAACACTTCGCCTTACCTTCCTTTTCTCTCCTCGTAACCATAACCCTGCCAGTAGTAAACTCTATGCTTCTATTTGAATGCAAAACCGTATATTTGTAAATATTTTTATCTTATGTTTTGTGAATTAAATATTTGTCTGTATGATATTAACTCTGAGTTTTGTCTGTATATTATTAACTCTGAGTTTTGGTCCATCATTTTTATTTTTTCTTATGTTACAATTTAGAGTGAATAGTCAGTTAAGTGCCATACGTAATACACGCTTTGGGCAATCATGTCTCGAAAGAGACATGACTGACTGAGCAGAAGATTATCCTGTAGTAGGTTGCCGGTAGGTTACCAGCCAAGGCTATAGAACCCAACCTGTCCTATTATTTAAACCATAACTGGAGGGAAGAGACGTATTAATACCTTTCCCAGGGGTATTTGTGAGTAAGTGGATGCAAGGAATTCAACTGGAATTCGAACTCGTCTTCCCGATTTGTTGTTCCGAGGCGATATCCACTGCACCACAACGCACACCCAAGAGTGAATAGAATGTGAAGTAAAGAAGCTTCAAGTATCACCCATTTCGTTACATTAGTAGCAAATGTTAAAAACTAAATTGTCTATGTAAGCTGACGCGCATTGAAACTAAAAGGAAAAAGAAATGCTGACAAAGGAATGAAAAAGTCTCTTACTTGAGTACCGAAGTGTTTCGCTGCCACAGAGAGCCATATTGAGCTGATATCTCTGGAGCCGTGAGAGATGAAAAAAAAGACGTCCGTCTAGTTTGCCTGTCGGTCTGGAATTGAGTTACTGGCTGGTTTATTTTTGCGCCGGCACGAGATTGTCATTTTAAGAATTAATAATAGTTATTTTTGTATCCCAGCGCAATTTCCACCATTCTGTTCGAATGATCTCTTCTTCTGTGGTACTGAAACTTTATAAATTTGATCGCAGTACTAGAGTGGCAATAAGGTCTTATCAGTTTACAGTTAAATTGGCTAGATGTAATCGTAAGTTTTATGGTAACAGTTTCTTTTTTCGTATTTTTCGCTTGTGGAACTCTCTTCCTGCTCCATGTTTCCCACCCAACTTTGATATGTCAATTGTTATCTACTGTCTTCTTGATTCTTCTTCTATTGTTCTCTTTAATAATATTTCTGTTTTTGTCTTATTATTTAACACTCTTGTATCTTAGTGGCCTTACTTGTATGGAGGTATTGAAATCTACATTGAAATCTCTCTCAGTTGACAGGATTGCAAGCTTACACAATCATTCTTTCATCTCTGATATGATTTGATTAAATTTTTCAGAAACCTTTTTTACAACTGGCATTTGAAACAGAGACTGTTAACAAAGATTCTTAATGTCACGACAAAAGATAATCATTTGCATTTACCGGGGTACCGTGTGAGGTGGAGAGCGCGCTATTCTTTGTTTTATTACTTCCTTTTTTTCTTTTGAAATTTTGTGCCTAGGGCTACCGCCCCAGTGACTCCACACACACTACGTTACTGGGGACATGTATAGCATCCCCCCCCCAACACACACACACACACACACACACACACACACACACACACACACACACACACATATATATATATATATATATATTGTTGTTATTGGTCAAATTTGAAAGGAAAAGTCTAATATGCTAGTCAACCAAATAATTGGGAAATCCGTTGTTGACAAGTGTTTATTTCAAGTTATGAAGTTTTTTGAAGAAAAGCGAGCGAGAAAATGAATTCTCGTGCGCTCTCGTGAAGAAATTTTTAATAACACCAATTTTATATCTAAGAGAACATTGACTAGTAAAATTAAAGCAACAAGAATTTTTACTAGTGGGTTTTTATATTTGATGAAGCCTGCATATATATATATATATATATATATATATATATATATATATGTGTGTGTGTGTGTGTGTGTGTGTGTGTGTGTTCCAGATAGGGTTTGGTAAGTCTCCGTGTGTGTTTAAATGAGATCTAATTGAGCTCTGTTCTAAGAAATGCAGCGTGAGTTTTTGTGTCAATTTCTTAGTCTTGTGGTTGATATAATTATGTCGGAAATTGGGTAGATCAAGAACACAGTTTTCAGCGAACACGTAAATTCGTAAATAATATTGGTTCGCTGTAGTGAACTGTTATTTTTGACGATAAGTTTAGCAGTTTTAAATTTCGTGCAATAGATAATTTTATTTTTTTGTTTAAGTCAATGAGAGTTGTGTATTTTCGGGCGATGTTTCGAAGTGAAGATTTGTGCTTGTTTATAATTGCTTTGTATTTGATTTTTGTAGAAAATATTAATGTTATGGTTTTTATCTGTGTGTTTATTGTTGTTATTGGTCAAGTTTGAACGGAAAAGTCTAATGTGGTAGTCAACCAAATAATTTGGAAATCCGTTGTTCACTAGTGTTTGTTTTTCAAGTTATGAAGTTCTTTGAAGAAAAGCGAGCAAGAAAATGAATACGAGTATCCCTTAAAAATAATGTTCAAACAAATAAATTTAAATTAATATATATATATATATATATATATATATATATATATATATATAACCGTACTGATGAGCTGTGATACAGCGAAACAGATCTGTCTGCGGATGACTATATATATATATATATATATATACAAATTTTGTTAAAAATTACAGACAATGTGTTGTGGTTAATTTTTTTTATATACTTTTCATGTGATCTTATAATTTTTTGCTTTTCATTAGATAAATTATATAAAAATTGTCCTAACCTTTTGTTTATCCAAGCCCTTTCGGCTATACTTTTAGCCATTTCGCTTTCGGCTATACTTTTAGCCATTATCAAGGATGAATTTTATTTTTTATTTATTTAATAAATTAACAAAACATAACTCTAGATACATACATAAATCAATCTATATATTCAGTTAAAAGTAAAAGAAAATTCGTCCTTGTTAATGGCTAAAAGTATAGCCGAAAGCGCTTGGACAAATAAAACATTTGAAGACTTTTTATACAGTTTATATTCTGAAAATAAGAATTATATGAAAGAATTAACCAAAATAACTAGTCCGTCATTTTTAACGAAACTTGTATAAGATATGGATTGTCGCCTAAACACACAATGTACATATGTACACTACCGGCCATAATTATTAGGACATGCCAGTTTTTTTTGTTTTTTTTTTAAATGATGTATTTTATACTATTTTTAGTAACTATTACAAGTGTATAATAAATGAAAAGAGAATGGTTCTTCTGTTAATACTGTAGAATTACATGTGCATCAAATGAACTGTTCTGGTGTCCAGTTTTTGTGCTCTCTTCCCCATGCTAGTCTCTTCTTCTTATTGTCTGGCCGAAGCAAAGGCTTCTTGGCTGCCTTGTAAAATTTTGCAAAGTAATAATAACAAAAAAAAAAATTCTATTTTTATTTAGAATTATCCACTTGGCAATAAATACTAAAAATAGTATGAAATACATAAATTTTTTAAAAAGTGGAGTTGCCTAATAATTATGGCCGATAGTGTATGTATGTATGTAGGACAATACAATGGCTAAGAGCCACTCAAGGTAGAGGGTTACTGAATGAGATTGTTGTATGAGATAAACAGTAGGGATTAAACAATTCAGTTTAGTTTATGAAGATATGTGAGGAAAATAGCTGTTGACACTACACTTGAAGTGGTTACGATTATAAATTGGGGAAGCAGTCATTCGGAGATCTATTCTACAAAGTAGAATTTCTTTTGAAAAAGCTGACCGAATGGAACTTCCTTCTTACTAATGGTAAATGGATGGAATGGAGATGTTTTATTCCAGTGTACATGGTAAGGCGAGTCTTAGCTATGAAAGTCAGAAATAGTGAAACTAAAGAATGTAGCTCGTAAGAACATTTGCCATGGTAAGCGATGGCGTGAGAGTCTGAAGAAGAGGAGGATGTAGGTGGAAAATGATTCATAACCCATAAAGTTGCGTAAATACTTCTGAATGCTGGAAATGGCGGACTGGAGAGCAAAAATGGCAACAAGAATCCATTTTGTGCCTGATCTGACTTTTGTAATAGGGCAGAGCAGGAAGAGTCAGATACTGAAGTGGTACTGTTACGTGTTAGAAGTTGTAACGAAAGAAAAGAAAATGATTTACCAAAACACAGAACTAAATCACAAACAAATGTATAATTAAAAAAACAAAACACCAAATAACATATATACAAAGATGCAACTGTGGGACTCAAACAAAAAACGTAGAGTTCTAGGTCTATAGTTTATTTGGTCTAGGAGAAGAAGAAAGTGGGAGTCAAGTATTTTTAACACGGTAGGCATAGCGAAGTAATGTAAGTGCTATTATTGGACATCCACAAATATATGTATATATAGAATAATTTTTAGTTTGGTCAATGAAACTATTCAAAAACTCTATTTACCAGTTTAGTTCCATGAGGTTCTCTTTTGGGTTTTTGTTGGTTGGTAACTTTTCATTGAGATTCTTTCTGCTGGATAAAAGAATCCACGAATCAAAGCCAAAGCTGATAATGCCAGAAATTAATTCCCTTTTTACAACTGACAATTCTCTTCCAAAAACCTGTTGTTATAGGGGTTAGCATCTAATTAGCATATTTCTCGAATCATCTAGATTGTTCTCGAATATACTGGAATGATCTAGAATCTTCCAAACGTTCTATTTCTAATTGCTCTATTTTACAACTACACCATGAATGAAAACTTTTTGTATTAACAAGTAGGACTCAGTAGAATCCCTTACTATAAATTTTTAACATTTTTGTTGACGTTATCAATATTTTTATGTAGAAAAGCACCCTCTTAACAGTTCAAGGAATTGACCATTTAATCAACATTTTTAATGAAGTGTGTATATATGTTTCGCTTCAGTTATGTGTTGAATATTAATTCCATAGAAAGAATGCATTGTGGAATGAAGACGGTTACTCTGAAGAATTGGGATATCGGAAGATGCTCCCAAAAACGAAGCAAAGTAATAAGAAACAGAAACATTTCGTTGGAAACCAAAAAAGAGTACTGAACTGTAATGCAATTTCAGTCTTCCTATATACCAGTGAATTCTGGACAATCTACTCACAGATGAAACAAGTAAAATATGTTTCTACAGAAGGATACTAAGAATACTACGGACCGAATATGTGAGCGACAAAGATTTTAGAGAAAATGAAAACAAAATGACACTTATACTTAACATCGGCAAGAGACAGTTGAAATTTCTAGGGCACATAACGAGGAAAGATAGCTTGGAATATTTGATACTCACAAGGCAGATTGAAGGCAAGAGAGACAGAAGAAAATAACGCATAACCTATCAAGAAAGATTGAGCAAATGAATGTCGAAAGAAAGTTTAGAAGAGATAGCAAAAATACAAAAATTACTAAGAGATACGAACGCCAACGTTCAAAAGGGACCGGCAGATAGAAGAAGAAGAAGAAGAAGAAGAAGAAGAAGAAGAAGAAGAAGAAGAAGAAGCTATAATCTCCAAGAATTTAAATGTAAAGTCAATAGTCATCTCTTATTTCACTACCATGCGCCCTCTCTCTCATGCTCCTTTCTCCGTCCACACCACTCTCATCAGTATTCTCATACTTCTCTTACCCACTTCTTGACATATCCTGTAATCTGTCACTCTTTCTCGTAACCTTTCTCCTACGTAACTTCCTGCAAAACAATGGCAGTAAAATTCCTTGATTCGGGTGATAGGATTATTAAAAAGAATGTAAAGTCAATAGTCATCTCCTATCTCACTAACCTGCATCCTCTCTCTCATGCTCCTTTCTCAGTCCACTTCACTCTAATCAGTATTCTCATCTTTCTCTTACCCACTTCCTGGCACCCCTATAACATGTCACTCTTTTTCATAACTTTCCTCCTATGTAACCCCCTGCAAAACAGTGGCAATAAAATGCCTTGCTGTGGGCGATATGATTAGAAGAAGAAGAAGAAGAAGAAGAAGAAGAAGAAGAAGAAGAAGAAGAAGAAGAAGCTTTAGTCTACCGAAAGGTTGTTTTGTGAAAGTGGACCTGGGACATTGTTTTTGGTTTTTGCATCAATAACTTAAAATGATTGTGCAAGTTTGTGCTTCTTTAAATAAGACAAAACAACAGAATGCATTTTGGAATCTTTTCTTAGTTGGAATGAGAATTTTTCATCACCCTCACGAATATGGAATTCGATATTTTGCTCCTTATTTTCTTTTGCTTTTTCTTTCATTTGTCTCTGTGTCTTCCTTTCTCTTTCCTCGCATACAGACATTTGTACTGCTTTGTCAACTTCCACCATCGTATAAATCAGTCGTAATCTTTGTTATGGGTTACTCTTAGTAGCGATCTCGTTTCTCTTCACAATCATGTTGAGGTATTTGCCGTCAGCAATCTTATTAGATTTCAACTTCTTCTTATTAGCCTGTTTGGTACAGGCAGAGTATTGACCATGAAGACAACGATCATGAAGATGTATATCTTACCATCCTTTCTGTATTTGATCCATTGCATTTGCTTTTGCCTTTGTTTTTATGTCCTTTGCCGTTGTAGTCGATGTATTAGGGTTTACTTGCTCTTCTTCATCCACTTGAAATTCCTTTTAGAATTTGTTAGCTTTCTTTATTGCTGAATAAAGTTTCTTATTTCTTTCATGTTCTTTGACACAGATAACTATTCAGTATTCTGTAGTTTCTGAGTATCTAGGAAGAGTGGTTGTTGTAGATTTGAAAGACAGTTCTAGTTGAAGTAATCTTTTGCCTCTTTCGGATCTGGGAACAAACGAATGACCAAAATCGGTTTTAGAACGATACATGCAGTGGCAAGTGAGAAGCTATCTCGTTTTGGTGTCGATTCTCTTAATGGTCCAGTTAAGGATGTTGAAACTGTATTGCACCAACCAGTTAAGGATGTTGAAACATTATTATTATTTGCCTGCTCATATCAAATGTTTGTTGGCCATTGTTGAAAACAGAGAATGAAACCTTCTTCGAGAATCTAGTACAGTTCTCAGAATCCTTGTAGACTTCTGCAAAGTTGTCGAGATCTGTAAAGTAGGGCGACTTTTCATCGAAGCAACATTTCATTGAAAAATTCTTTCTGTCGAATGACTTTTCAATTTTGATCGAAACTACTTTTAACCCTCTAGGGCCATTCGTATCACATTTGATACAGTATTTCCCTATAAGGAAACATTTGGTATTTCCCTATAAGGAAACATTTGGTATTCATTGACTGAGCAGTCAGTACTGCTTTCATTTGAAATTTATAAAATATTTCTCTTAAAAAATTTTTCAGGAAAATATTTCTTTCAAGGCTTGTTTTCATACTGTATCAAATATGATACGAATGGCCCTAGAGGGTTAATTGAAAAGACTTTTCATCGACTTTATTTTTTTTTATGTCTATTTTGAATTCGAAAAAAAGGTCATTTGATGAAAGGTCACTTTGATGAAAATTTGCTTGATGAAAGATTATTTTGATGGAAGGTCGGGTCGGTCAATGAAAATTTGTTTAATGAAAGATAATTTTGATGGAAAGTCGTTTTGATGGAAGGGCGCGTGTTAAAAGGTCGTTTAATAAACCGTCGCTTTGATGAAAAGTTGTTTTGAGAAAAAAATCGTTTCGATGGAAGGTCATTCGATGAAAAGTCACCAATAGGAGGTCGTTCGAGGGAAGGTCGTTAAATGAAAGGTTAATCCGATGAAAAGTTAATTCAATAAAAGGACGTTCGAGGGTAGATGATTGAATGAAAGATCACTTCGAGGATAGGTCGTTAGATGAAAAATCACTAAACTGGTTTGTATAGTTTTTTCTTTATCAGTTTGCCCCCAAGGAATGCTATAATGCCACTAAGATACAATGGGCTACTGGGAGTGAAAGAGAATGATAAATCTTTAGAAGAAACTGGAGATTCAATCTTAAACAGGAAACAAGAAATAAACCTTTGCTCCTGTTCAAAAGATCGGAGAGGAGTGTGAACAGGACGTTAGGCGATTCTATCTGCTCTGATTGGAAGAGAAGTAAAAATAATTAGTAAATGAAATTTCAGAATTTTGAAGACGCTAGGATTATAGAGTTGAAGTAGATTTTACAAGGAACCAGAAAACCAATTCTGAGCAGGGAATAAATACCCTTCTTCTGTTCAAAAGACTAGGTAGAAGCGTGAACAAGACAATAGATGACGCTATCTACTCTTATTAACATATCCAGCTCTATTTTTTATTTAAATTATGCATTTCGGGAAAAGATATAAGCACAAAATAACACTAACGATCAGCAAGAAGACTTACTATAATTTCACTGATTTCACATTCGTCTTTTGTTTAGAAGAGTGTTTACTAACGTTGGGCACACGTTGGGAGGAATAACAGTGGAGGGGTCATGAGTTATAAACAGTAAATTTTCTAGGGAATCTATGGGAATATGAGTGCGTGCGGGAGTTAATACATACAGTGCATCTTATTATTTTTTTTAATCATTTCTCCCCAAGCAGAGCGGGGCCGCTACTAGTGCGAAGGTGGTTACAGTGAGAGAAACGACTGGGTACAGTGGGTATTGAAGAAATGATAAAAGATGAACGGGATTCAAGAAGATGGAAGATAGCAACTGACGTTGCATTTTAAACTTTTGGAGATTATTGCTATCAGGGAAGCAAATAAATGGAAGGGTGTTCCACAGGCGGGAACTGCGAGAAAAGAAACTCTTAGAGTAGATGTGACGATTACATTTAAATATTTCAACGGTAAAAGTGTGGGACCTAGATGCCAATAAAATAGTACGCTTAAATTCATGTGGACGGAGCCCCACGGAAAAAGGCCAGAGCCATAAAAATATTTGAAGAAAAGACAGAGGGAATCCCCGTCAGGTCGGTGAGAAAGTGACTGAAGTATACAGTATGCATACATAAATAATATTTGTGTGTATGTATGTATATGTGTTTATTACGTATGTACTATTTATACACACAAATAAATACACAACAGTTTTTATTATATATATATATATATATATATATATATATATATATATATATATATATTTGTTTTTTATTTAAAATTAATATAGTTTACATTGCGACACGGAAATTTCAATGTTTCGAGATTTTCACCTCTTCATCAGGCAATGTAAGATCATTGTTGTGAAAATTCAAATGAAAATCATTTTCACAACAATGATCTAACATTGCCTGATGAAGAGGTGAAAATCTCGAAACAGAAATTTCCGTGTCGCAATGTAAACTATAACAATTTTAAATAAAAAATCATATTTAATTATATATATATATATATATGCTTTATATATATATATGTATATGCTTTACAATATTTGTTGTATTGAGCACTTTTATAAAAATAGTAAATGCCGGAAAACTCGGAATTGAAAAACTGTTGGTTCTTTTCACCTGGATTTATATATATATATATATATATATATATATATATATATATATATATACTAACGGCCATAATTATTAGGCCACTCCAGTGTTTTAAAAAATTATGTAATTCATACTATTATTTAGTATTTATTGCCAAATGAATAATTGTAAATGAAAATAGAATGGTTCTTTTGTGAATAGTGCACAATAACATGTGCATCAAATGAATTTATAAATATTTAATAATTACCTATATTGCAGTTTCATGAATGAAAGAATGAAGAAAATTTAGGTTGATTCGGACCAGTTCATCTTTGCTTCCTTGCCTTGTAAAATTTTGCAAATAATAATAACAAAAGACCCATTGTATTTTCATTTAGAATTATCCACTTGGCAATACATACTAAAAATAGTATAAGATATATCATTTCTTTTAAAAAATTGGGATTGCCTAATAATTATGGCCGCTAGTGTACTTAATTGTATGTAACAGGAAGAGAGCATCAGAATTTTATGCTTAGGTGGAGCACAGCTACAAAAAGGTTGGGTTTCATTGGTTAAGGATAACTCTGTCGGTCAACGGATAAATTATTTTTAAAAAAAGTCTATTCATCATGTGTCTACAGTTTACAATTTCCTGGACGTTTAAAGTTTTGAAATGTCAAAGTGTCTGTGAATCGAGAGGAAGTAATTTTCTTCTTTCGTGTATAAGCAAAAAATAAAGAACAAAGAAGGAGAGCAAGCAAGGTAGGATGAACAAACGGTACCTCCTCAGTCATATATATATATATATATATATATATATATATATATATATATATATATATATATACACTAAGTGGCTACATAGATAACGGGAATATGTCTTCAGTTAAGTAACAGACAGACGTGCGTTGTTAATGTCTTTGTAAGTCAGGGGTTGGGGGAGAAGGACTAAACGTGACAAAGTATTTCCCTTTGTTCATTCGTATATGTCAACTCGTCATCTCTCTCTCTCTCTCTCTCTCTCTCTCTCTCACACACACACACACACACACACACACACACTCACACAGACACACACACACACGCGCGTGCATGCGTACGGCCATCCGCGCAGTCAGACTGACAGACAAATCTTTTAGTATTCGTTATTAACACCAGGAACATTTTATCATTTGAGGTCAACTCTGAATTTGAATTAGCCAAATCTTGTCAGGCGATTTGTAACATGGGCCAATAAAAGATCTGGAAAACGCTTGGTATATACACCCGACTTCACCACTAAGACAGGATGTGACCGACACAAGATCGTGTTTATGTAGGGAGTGCCATACACATATGTGTGCATATGGTCCAAGGACAAAAAACTCTACTAGTCTCCACGACCATTGTCACACTGGCATCGATATTACACCGACCCCACCTCTCTTACTGCAACAAGAAGGTTCTACCGAAGAGTTGCAATTCCTGAGACTTTTCCTCTCTAAAATGAGGAGAAAAATTTGCTACACTTTCGGCACAAAGGTTAACTCTTGTGCCAGTTAAGTGTGGTACAAGGATCGTTCAAAATTTTTTAAGCCTCAACCAGAAGGATTTGGAGAAACAAAACTGTTTTTCACTATTGTTCAATATAGTCTCCCTTGACATCAATGCACTTGGTCTAACGATAATTACGATTATTGTTCAAAAAGTTCTAAGCCTCACCCAGAAGGAGTTTGAGAAACAAGACAGTTTTTCATTATTTTTCAACAAATACTTAAGCATTGCATACCAATCACGGAAAAAGGTGATATCCTGGTCTTCCAATAAACTCCTCCATAGCAAATGTGGTTTCATCATAGTTTCTAAAATGGTGACAACTCAAGAGGAATTTGAGGATAGGAAACTTGAAGACGTCAGATAGATCTAAGTCTGGTGAGTATGGTGTATAGGGTAGCAATTCAAAGCCGCTGTTGGTTGCTTTAGTTACAGCGCTTGGAGAACGAATGCGTTATTCTGTAACAAGAGCATGCCTACCCTCAGCTTCCTTTTTTTTTTCGACTTTATTGCTTCTTTAGCTGTCTTAATTCTGATAATACTGCCCACTAATAGTTGTTCCATTTTCCAAGTAGTCTATTATAATTACGCCTTCAGAATTAAAAACAAACAAACAAACAAACAAACAAACAAGCTATCACCTTGCCAAGAGACAGTGCCTACTTGAACTTCTCCGAAGGTGGAGTACCAGGGTGTTTCCACTGGTTACTTTAAATCTTTAATTCAGTTTCGAAGTAATGAACACAGGTTTCATCTTGAGTTACTAATCTGCGGTGGAAATTCTCAGGGTCATACTGGAAGCGGGTTAGAATTGTCCTCGAAATTTCAACACGTTTCAGATACAGCTCTGGTATTTACATTCTTTAAATCCATCTTGCAGACAGCTTGCTCATCCGTAAGATCGCAATTTAAACAGTATGGACTGAACCAGAACTAATATCTATGGACTTAGCTATCTGCAGAAAATGTAGATGTTTGTCATCCAAAACACTACGATTAATGGCATCAACTTGTTCATCAGTGGTTGAGGCTTTTGGACAACCAAACCAAGAGTCATCTTCTGTGCTGTCCCAGCCCATCTTGAATTCAGCAGCTCACCTCTTCACAGTTGCATAGGAAGGGAGTCCCCAACAAATTTCTGTACCCTATCCCGTCAATTTCCTTAGGTGTCATACATTTCTATTGCAGATACTTTATAACTGCTCAGGTCGCTGTTTTGTCCATTTTTAGATTTGTCGTACACCTCGCACCTTTGTATGGGCCTCACCTGCACAGAAATTAAAACAGAAATCTGAATGAGTTTTTCGAGTTTTATAAGAAGTGGTCGTGTGTTACCACAATAGAATTGTTCAGTTATGCCTCTTTTTCTGGGTGAGGCTTAGAACGTTTTGAATGACTCGTATTTACTAAACTTAATAAGGTCAGCAATATGGGGTACCAAGGATCGAACTCATTAAAAGAATAAATTGTTTACAGAACTAACCTACAAACAACACTACACGGTGAGGTGCCCATTTACTAGTTTAGCTTAGTAGACAACGCCAAGCGATTTAGGAAGAGCATGTTGTGTCAGTCCTGTGAGAAAGGAGAGATGCCAGCTTTGAAAATCAGCATTCGAAATCCTGAATGCAAATGGCATGAGATTGAACAACTGAAGCAAAAAAAAAAAAAAATAGCAAATTCTTCAGTTAATATGAGAGATGCTCAAAAAGTAATACTTATTAAAAATATATCTTGAAAAGTAATATTCATTTCGTTCGAAGAAAGGCGGCTCATTGAAAGTGCAACCATTCATCGAGATAGGTGGAATTTAGGGTCACCTCGGTAATGATGAAAAGTTAATAGCTTTGTTCTTGAAGTATTGAAAGTCAGGTATTTGCCTCCCGTTTGGCTGTGATAGCTCGATCAGAGCAGAAATCGGTTGTTAGGCTCTGGTCATTTTGATTTTTGTGGGCACATTCATACATTCTGGTATCATTTACATAGAAATTTACTAGCGATCTGAGAATGTTCATAGGCATATCACTGATATAAAACAGAAAGAAAGTAGGGCCGAGTAGTACGCCTACGTTGATCTCATTGCCTTTAGAAGCCTAGCCATCGACAAAGATCTTCAATGACCTACTCGTTTAGAAAGACTTAATAATTGTAAAAAAATTTTCAAAGATTCAAAAGCTGGAGAGTTGGTGTCGCAATCCTTTATGTCACACCTTATCAAAAGTCTTTTAGATATCTAAGGCGATCACTGTTGTGTTATGAGTTAGGACATCAACAGTGGACAAAGAGAAACGGAATCCATACTACTTGTCGCTAAGATGGTCAACGATTTTTCTGTTGATGATCTCCTCAGGTCTTTGAAGAGTTGCCTATGGCATTAAGGAGATTGGTAAGTCGGTATTGAGACGGAGATGAGCACTTCCCAGCATTCTTGAAAACAGGACAAACAGCTGACTCTTTCCCTAGAAGTGGTGGAAATTTCTCCTTCTGGTAGCATTAAATAGCTTTGGCAAGATAATTCCAGCCTGAGTTTCCTAGCAACAATCTCATGTAGGGGGCAAACGGAGCAAGGGAGGAATATTTTGAAATATCAAGTGTGTAGGGCGCCGAACATTATTATCATTATTATAATGTCATTTTTCATCATATTTCGATTTCTGTCATGGTCGCACTACAAACCAAGTCTGAGGGAAGACCTAAGGCAGGTCGTGGCGTGTTGTTATGGCTCCATTTCATGTTTTTTCTATCTTCCACATCATCCCTAGCGTTACATAGACAAAGTTCTCCTTAGTGTGTGGGCTCTACTTAATAAGACAATTTTTTGTATATCTCTTAAGCTGGGGTTTCCAGGGATCCTTCCAATGTGTTGTTTTGTTCCATTTTTTATCATTCCAAGTGCACCTACTATCACTGGCACAACTCTTGTTTTCAATTTCCACATTTTTTCTATTTCAATTTCCAGGTCTTTATATTTTGACAGTTTTTCAAATTCCTTGGTTGCTATGTTACAATCCGCTGGACAAGCGATATCAATTAATAGACAAGTTTTTTCTTTCTGGTTTTTAACAATAATGTCCGGTCTATTTGCTTCAATTTTTCTGTCCGTGTAGATTGTGTAATCCCATAGAATGGTGACATCTTCTATTTCTGTAACCGGTGCTGGTGATGTTCATACCAGTGTTTGTTTACAGATTTTCCATAGTGTTTGCACATTGTCCAATATAAGTATTGCCTCACTCTATCGTGGCGATTTTTATATTCATTTGGGGGAAGTACAGAACAGCCTGAGATTAGATGGTCTATTGTTTCTTGGTGTTTATCACAAAACCTGCATTTTGGATCCATATTATTATGTATAATATTTGCTTGAAAGTTTCTAGTGAAAAGACTTTGGTCTTGCGCTGCAAGAATAAAGCCTTCAGTCTCAGACTTTAATCCAGATGAACGTAACCATCGATGAGTATTAACTTTATCAACGTTGATTTATTGGCACGTTCTGGATATTAGCCATGCAGAGGTTTGTCTTGCCAGCGCTGTTTCATCTGTTTAAGAGCTTTATCTTTGGCTTTCATTTTCATATTTTTGCCGCAATAATTGGTTCTTGGCTTCTGTTTTGCTTTTCTACAGAATCTACTAACTGTAAATCTTGCTTGTATTTACTGCCTTCTTTTATTATTTAATATTTTTTCTTTCTTTCTTCATGTTGCCTTACTAATTGTATCATCCAGTCCTTTGTTGTTTCTATGTATGTTAGTAAGCCAATAGTTGTTGTCTTGTATGAGAATTCCAGCTGAATAAGACCTCTTCCACCTTCTTTACGGGGCATATATAGACGGTCTACATCAGCCTTTGAATGATGCATCTTATGCTTAGAAAGAAGCTTTCTTGTTTTAGAATCCGTTCGCCTGATGTCGTTTAGAGTCCAGTTTCAAATGTTGAAACTATATTGGACAACTGGGATTGCAAGGCTATTAATGGCCATAATTCTGTTCTGAGAATTCAATTCAGTTTTTAATATCATTCGTAGCCTTCTATAGTACTCTTTACGCACTATTTCTTTCATTTTTTTATGGTGAATTTTTTCACCCTCATTTACACTTAGGTATTTATAAGCTTCTTCTGGCTTTAATTCTTTTATTGTTACAGCAGGGTCTAAGCTAATTGAGGATGTTTCTTGTAGTGATCCACGTAAAACTGTAGCTTTAGCACATTTATTCAAATTGAATTTCATTCCAATGTCTTTGCTGAAGCATTTTACAGTTTGCAGAAGACCTTCCAGCTCATTATCATTCTTAGCATACAACTTTAAGTCATCCATGTAAAATAGATGTCTTATTTTCTTTTGGCCTATTTTATAACCACATTCTGTCTTATTAAGTTGACTGGTTAGTGCTTTTTATGATATGCAGAATAGTAAGGGAGACAAAGAATCACCTTGAAATATACCTCTTTTGATGTTTATTTCACCATGTTTATTATTATTATTATTATTATTATTATTATTATTATTATTATTATTATATACTGATTCCTTTAAATAAAATTTCTTATTTACCTTAAAACTTTCTCGTTGCTCACATGTACTGTCCATGGTATCTTCAGTATTTGTCGGTAAAAAAACATCACTGTCGCTTCAAGTTTCTCCTGTAAGGAGAATGTCCACATACCCAGTGTTATATAGGAGATTAGATATTATTATTTATTTCTCTGCGTCGTGCCCCATTCAGAAGATTGGCTATCATGGCCCCCTACAACTTTCTATCCTTTGTAACTCTTAGCAATACTTGTCTTTTTTACTCCCCCCCCCCCAGACTATCCATCTACACAACTCGTTAGGTAGGATATTCGCTGTTTCCCAATATCCTACTTGGCTTCCTGCCTTCGTCGCGTGTGTATCAGATTCCCCTGAGCCCTTTTTCCTCATTATGTGTTCTGCATATTTCAATTGTGATTTTAAGTCGAAGTATCCTTTTTGTTTCCATTTACCCAACACGTTCATCGTTGCTCACGTGTTAAGCCCATGTTATTCTCAGCATTCTTCTGTAGAACCATATTTCTGCTGCTTCCAGTCCCTCCTTCGTCTATGAGGATATTGTTTAGCATTCAAGGCCATATAAGAGAACTGATATTACATAATATTTCAGTACCCTTGTCTCTAGTTCTAACGAAATTTTCTGGTCCTGGGCATGACGGTAAACTGCATCCGGCAGCAAGGCCTCTGATTGGGGTTGTCAGGAACATAGAACTACCTCTTAATTGCTGTTGTTCTTAGGTTCACCCTGACCCGGAGTGGTAACACCTGTTAGGGTCCCAGCTATGGGCAAATAGTTAATCTACAAACTGTGATCAAAACACCATGAAAGAATAAAAATACACTTTTATAGAAAAATATAGATTTTTGAAGGAAAATTTATTACCGTAACACATTTTTTAAATAAAAAAATATTTTCAGCAAAACATTTTCAAATACAAAACTAGAAGACAGTTTCAGTTTTCTAAAATAAAAAAGAATAAAAACAAGTTTTCATAAAAATCGGACTAAATGAACCTTCTCACTATAATCGAACATTTAAAAAATACCTTAAAACCTTTTTTTTTGGCATTAGATAACTCACAGAGGTTGATATGCCTTTAAATAAAACTCGCTCTTCTAACGAAATTTTCCTGTTTCTCCACATTTTGCTTACCTTTTGAAAAGCATCTTTTTTTATCCCGATGCGTTTTCGGGTTTCGGTGTTGTAATTTCCGTCCGCTGATGCAACAATTATTATATATTTCAATTATTGCACTTGTTTGATTTTGCTGTCTATAATTTCTAATATCTTAAGTTGTTCCTTTTGCTAACAACTATTCATTCTGTCTTCTTGCAATTGATATTTAGTCCTTTCTTCCTGCTTTCCTTTACTGCCATTTGAAAGAGTTCCTGCGGTTTTCTTTCTGAGTACGCTATCAACACTGTGTCATCTGCATATATTACGTTGTTAAAATTGTGGCCGTCAGTAATTAATCCTGGTATAACTTTTAGTTATCTTAGGGTCCCCTCACTGTAAAAGTTGAATAGGTCCGGTGAGAAGTCACATTCTTGTCTTACTCTCTTTTCTCTCTTTATGTATTTACTGAATTCATTTTCTGTCTATGTACAACCGGTGGGGCAGATCGAGGTGGGGCAATGATTAGCTTGTACCGCTAGCTCTATTACGAACTGAGTAGTGAGTTCGATCCTCACTGGCTGCCCCATACGTTCTTTTACCTCATCAAAGCTACGCTTAGAAAATCGCCATATGCAGTCGGTTTGCACCCTATATAAGTTGCGTATTATTCAACTGTTTCTTACTGATATGCATCTTTTTTGTATCTACCTTCCTTAAAACATCCTAGTTGATGACATGTTCTGTCTATGGTATTCTCAAATCCTTCTATAAACCCACATCTCTTTTGCATCGTTTCCTCTTCATCTGGGAGAAAATTGCCCGTCATTCACTGGCATATAGGAGGGCTAATGTTACTTACTATTTAAGCACTCCTTTATTTGCTTCTGAATGCGTTTTCTTGTTTCTTAATATTTTACTAAGCTTTTGGGGGTATTTTTTGCTATACCAATGCGTTTTCAGGTGTCAGTGCCACAGCTTGCGTACCTTTGTTAAAATAAAAATAAAAAACTTCCCAGATATTCGGATTTTCGTACTTACTTGATTTTGATCCGGTATATTTTCTTCAAGTTTTCTCGAGTGCGCAGGCACGTAATACACACTGTTAAAAAAACAAACAGGACGTCTATTTTAAACCAAGATATCCATTAGATTGAAGTTTTAAGTAATATATATATATATATATATATAGGAAAAGTGACAAACTCATCAAAATGGAGAGGATAATCTCCCAAATTTTATCTAATTTATATACAATATTAAACAGATAAAAGTAGAGAGCTCAATGGATATTATCCAGACCAATCTTAATTTTAAAGACAATTCTGGTATTGTAGTTGCAATGTTTAACGGTATATACCGCTATGCTTCACATAATCATATTTTCTCTCTGTGCATTATTTTAAAAATATTCTGAGTTAAATGTAACGTTTGATGTTTTTAGTTTGACAAAGCGGTGTGTAATTTTTAGAACTGCCAAAATAAATTCTGGATTTATAGCCGTTTTATTATGTGTTGAGTTTTCTGCTCAATATTATATATATATATATATTTTTATTATAAATTATGTTTTAGAACATGTACATAATTTCTTCTATATATGTCCTCTTCACTACAATCATATGGTTGTTTCAGTGTTTGGATTTAAACACTTATTCGGGGGAAATAAAGGTTTGGAATCATTCTCTGTTTATATTTGGTTCGTTGTTGTCGTGGGGGTTGGTTGGGGTTATTGGTAATTAAGTGAATGTCTCGTTTTGATGGTTAGACTTTTGAGGAATTTGGTGTGTAAGTGTGAAATTGTTGATTAATGGTATTATCTGTTGGAATGTATGTTTTATCTTTTTATCGGTTGGGTATATTTTTTGGTTAGGATTTCTAAGAGGGTGCTGTTGAGTGGTCATTTTTATGGTTGGCTATCATTTAATTGGTTGATGTCTGCTGTTAGTGGACCTAATTCATGTATTTACTTTGATCCTGTGTCTAGGTTTTCATAGACGTGATAGGGGTGGAGTGATTTTATTTCCCCCGAAGAAGTGTTTAAATCCAAAAACTCAAACAACCATATGATTGTAGGGAAGAGGACATATATAGAAGAAATAATGTACATGTTCTAAAACATAATTTATAATAAATATTCACTGCTCTATACATCATATATCGAGCACTGTTTTAAATTAATGTTTTGAACGGAACATTTTTTTCTTTTTTCTCTCCTCATTCTATACTCACTCGGATATATATATATATATATATATATATATATATATATATATATATATTGTAATGGTTGTTAGAATGGTTTATAAATTCATAGTATCACTATACAAAAATTTTCGCGTTTCGAAGCTTTTCATCGGGTGATAAGTTGAAAAAACTTTTTTTAAACTTATCACCCGATGAGAAGCGTACATAGCAGCTTCGAAACGCGAAAATTTTGTGTAGCGATACTCTGAATTTATAAACCATTGTAGCAACCATTACAATATAATGCTCTACGTTTTATCGAGCACTCTTTATAAAAGTAAATGCATGAACAGCAGGTAAAAAAAACCTACGAGTTCTATAACTTTGTTACAATATATATATATATATATATATATATATATATATATATATATATATATATGTAACAATGTGTCCCAAGAGGAAATTATTTTTGCACGATCAAGTAATATTTTTATAACATCTATTTTATATTTGTTTGGGCATTCGCTCTTAGAATTGAGTAGACATCATTTTTTACTAGAATTCTCAGAGATGTTGCGAAAAGCACAGTCATCTAAAGGATTTTTCTGTTAATTCATCTCAAATAATGTCATGTTACTTATCGAAAACAATAATTCACCCCGAAGAAGTTATAAATTTTAAATCAAAATTTGTTTAGCTTGCCTTGCACGCAACCTCGATCACAAAATGAAAAATTACCAGAAGTCAGGGAGTTAGTCACATTTCGTAAATGCGGATGATATACGAGGTACTTACAAAGATTTTTCTTTTACAATTAAAAAAAAAAAAAAAAAAAATCTGATTTTAGCTTGTTTATAGGGGTGGCCGCGACGCATTTGGGGGCGATCGCAAAGGCAAAATCAACCAGAATGCAATCCAAAGGCTCTTCTCTGGGAGAATTTGGTGTGAGTTTTAGTAAATAAAACTTCTTTTTATTTTGGTGTAAATTAATATTTTACGGTTAATTAACTGAAAAGATCCCATCTAAATTTTGATTTATAAGTACATTTATATAAAATTGATTGCTTACATTATTTTTAAATCTCTTTCAAGCTAATCTTATTTCTTTGACAACAACATGGTTTAAGAAATTATCCTTGATAGATATTTTTGTTTTATGTTGCATAATTCTTTATAAACTAATATTTCTGAAGAGGAATCACTTTTTCAAGATCAAATCACGCGAAAGCATTCGACAAAATACGACACAAAGAATTGATGGAGATGCTAGGCAGCCTCGACATTTTCGGGAAAGACGTAAGAATAATCAAGAATCTCTACTGGCAGCAAACGGCCTGCATACGGACAGGTAACGACCTCAGTAGATACACAAAGATAGAAAAAGGCGTAAGACAAGGATGTGTCTTTTCACAGGATTTGTTCAACCTATACAGCGAGAATATTTTGAGGACCCTAGATGACACGCCAGGATTTGTTATTGAACAACATAAGATATGCGGACGATACAGTGCTGATTGTGGACACGGAAAGGAAACTACAAGACCTCATACAGAAAGTAGCAGTGGAGAGTAACAAGAAGGGACTACAAATAAACTTTAAGAAAACTGAGTGCATGGTCATCAGCAAAAGATACAATCCAAAATGCCAAATACAGGTGGGGGATAACAGAATCAAGCAAGTACAAAATTTTAAGTACCTAGGAAGTGTTCTAACAGAAGATGGAAAGTGCGACACGGAGATCCGAAGGCGAATTGGCATGGCAAAGGACGCGTTCCAAAAGACGAGCAAAATACTAACACACAGGAAAATCTCAATAGAAACGAAGAAAAGAGTGCTAGACTGCTACGTGATGTCAGTTCTTCAATACGGCAGTGAATGCTGGACAATATCATCGAAAATGAGGACAAAACTAGAAGCGGCCGAAATGTGGTTCTGCAGAAGGATGCTACGGATATCGTGGACTGAGCATGCAACCAACGATGAGGTGTTGGAAAGAATGGCAACAAAAAGGATATTGATGCTGAGCATCAGGAAGAGACAACTGAAGTTCCTGGGACATGCAATGAGGAAAGAGAGCCTGGAGAACCTGATACTGACTGGTCAGATAGAAGGAAGGAGAGACAGAGGAAGGCAGCGGATAACATATTTGCAGGGTCTGATCAGATGGATGTCGGAACGGGGGTTGCCAGGAGCAACAGGAGCAAACATACTAAGAGCCACAAGGGATAGGGAGACGTGGAGATCCATGATCGCCTACGTCCTGAAGGGACAGGGCACAGAAGAAGAAGATTTTCTTGTAAGGACATTCGCTTTTATAATTATGGAGTCATGAATTTTTACAGTAAATCTTAGCAACATCTCTGACATTTCTAGTAACACGGACCCATTTTTTTTTTATACTGATCTTTTTGTTTTGTCTTGTATGAATCCTTCGGGTTTTTCTTATCATTTGGAGTGGCGGGATTCGATACAATAACATAAAAATATTGTTACGGGAATGCTCGTAATTCGGTCGTTTAGGATAATCCAACAACTTTCATTAAAGTAGAAAAAGACAACGTAGTATTAACAAATAGAATTCATTTTAACAAGAATTCAAGAAGTTGGTTGAATGTATTGGTTGATGGCCTATCGTGTGGAGAGCTACTGAGCTTAATGAACCGAAACTTTCTTGAAGCACGGCGCTCAGCTGAAGATTGCCGCTGGTATGAAACACCTGATGTATACATGTGTTGTTACAAGAATTCAAGAAGTTATTTGAATGTATTATTGATTGAGTATTACCACTTTTTTGTTTGTTTATAGAGTTCTTGGATAGATTATAAACTGTATTGCGTATGTATGTGAGAACGGTGAAATGTGGTTATATGTGTAGTTTTTGTGAAAGAGACAGTATGTTTATGCGTCAGTCAGTTAAGTGCCATACGTGAAACACTGGGCAGAAGATTATCCCGCAGTAGGTTGCCATTGCTTTCTGCGGTAGAACCCAATCTGTACTGTTATTTAACCCATAACGAAGGAAGAGACGGATTAATACCTTTCCCAAGGGTATTTGCGCGTAAGTGAATGCAATGAATTCCAGTTGAATTCATTGCATTCACTTCACGTTCCGAGCCGATATCCACTGGACCACAACGCACATCCTATGTCTATGCGTGAGTAGTAATAAAACTGGATAAAAGAGATAGGTAGAGTTTAGTTCGTACTGTGGACGGTGGCGCCGTAGTATGAAGCGGTTTCTTTGTATTTCGGTCCGTGTTGCTGAAAAGTATATTGCTTTTGCGCCTGGGCGTGAAAAGGAGGTCTTGAATATCAGCTTGATGACATCGTGAATCTTCTTTTTTGTTGGGATCAGACTTCGTGATTTTTATAGATTTTTCCTAAGAAATCGACAACAGAATTATATTATTTTATTTATTCCTAATTGATTATAAAAGCTTCGTGGTTTGTCTACTACTAATCACGCACAACATTTTGGCGGTAGCTACCTAAATTATGATGACTAATAAAACAATATTTCTGAATTGTATTCTATGGTTTTGTACTGTACGATTTAATAAGCGTGTTTTAAGATGTAAGCACTTTATAGGGTGTTATTGGTTTATAAATGTTTTGTAGGCATGTCTTAATGTTTGTGTGGCTATTGCTGGCTGAAAATTCTTCTTACGATTAAAATTAATAAATAAGTTTATAACTAACATAGTTTTATTGTGTGGAATATGTTATACATTTTAGATATTTTCATGGACACGACAGTCTAATCAGTTTCTTGATGTTGAGATGAAATTAATCATTGAAAGCGCTGTACTTATTGAAAACCAAGTAATTTCGACCTTTTAGAATGCAGATTTTATCGTAGTTACAATAAGTGTGCCTTTGTAATTTACCACTGAAGACGATCTAGGAAAAGGAAGAAAGTACTTGGGTTAAAAAAAAAAAATCCCGGGCGTCTTCCTTAATGAATTTCATCTTAACACCAAGAAGCTGATTAGACAACAGAAAAGGGTCAGTATAAAAATAGATACAATACGTCGATATTATTCATAATATCGACATATTGTATCTATTCATAAAACAAAAATTTGTGTGTGTGCGTGAGTGTGTTTTACGGAAAAATGTTCAAACAAATAATATATGTATATATGGTGAATTTCTAAGCATAGCTTAGATGTGGCACAAGGCCGAAAGTATGGGAGACCCAGTGAGGATCGAACTCACTACTCAATTGTACTGATTCTGACGAGACAAGCTTGCTAGACATTTACACCACCTCGAGGTGCCTAAATACACACACACACACACACACACACACATATATATATATATATATATGTGTGTGTGTGTGTGTGTGTGTGTGTGTGTTACGGAAAATGTTCAAATAAATAAAAAATATATATATATATATAAGTGTGTGTTACGGAAAATGTTCAAACAAATAATGTGTGTGTGTGTGTGTGTGTGTGTGTGTGTGTGTGTGTGTGTGTGTCCTACGGAAAATGTTCAACCAAATAATATTCAAACAAAAATGTTCAAACAAATAATGTTCAAACAAATATATATATATGAATGATAAAATAAAGAACAAATGGGGAATGTATTTCAGTTTAGCATTTTAAACACCTAAGGTATTGATTTTCTTTAGAGGAACCTCGATATGTATCAGTTACCCTAGGCCCTACTACTAGCAATAATGACACTTTAAAACATGATTGCAACTGCCGAAAAAATAAGACCTGCCCATTGAATAGTCAATGTTTGTCCGAAAGTATTGTTTATATAGCTCAAATTCATTCAGTTGATGTTGATGTTAAATTTTACTTTGGATCGACCGCTGACATGTGGAAGATTTGTATTTAAACAACAGTAAATGCAGAAAAAGCACAGCTTTATCTGTGTATTATTGCAAATTAAAAAACAATGGCAAGAACCAAATTATTACATGTCGTCGTAAAATTCCAAATCTTACAATGGAAAAAGGGATAGATGTAACTTATGTCTTTTAGAAAAAATACTAAAATTCTTAGACCCAGATTGATGCAGATTCCTCTATATATTTACCTCTTTCTATCTGATGTAATGAATATGTAATGTAATGAATTTGCACACACCTCGGTTCCCCCTCACAGTAATATGATTGGCTGGTGTCAGCCATAAATACAGACTAAGTCGAGGAGGGATAGCTACGGCTATTGGTCTACTACGTCTATTGACTACGCCTACGTCTCAGCATATTGCATATGATTACGGCTACTTGCTAGATTGTCCTACCCGGTTACATTTGCCAAAACCGCTTAGCTATTTCGAACAATATATATATCCCTTTCCAGGACATATCACTATCTTTCTTCCTCATACTCTTTCTTTCTTTCTTTCTTTCTTTCTTTCTTTCTTTCTTTCTTACCCTCGCAAATATTAACATAGATAATTATGAATTACACCCCATCATAAAATAAAGACAATTAGGAAACGTATCTCAATCTAGCATTTTAAATCTTGCATATTACTTTTCTTTAGAGAAACTTATATATGTGTGTGTGTATGTGTGTGTGTGCGCGCGTGTTTATCAGAGAGTCAGGAGTAGCAACACTTCGATTCTAGGCAGAGCGTACATAGGCTCATATCCTAAAGAAAAGCCCATCCATGCGTAAGTAACACTGTTATTTTTTACGGGTAATATGCTATTATCGTATATTGTCCTATATCAAAAAAATTTCAACTGAAAGGTGAGTCGGTGCTTTTATGAACTGCTTTGTTCGTTTTGGTGCAAAATGAAACAACGAAAATTCGAGCTTTTTTTTTTTTTTGAGGACCTCATCAATTTCGATCGCACTCTTCGTCTATCCTCTTGTGGGAGCATGCATAGTGTGAGGGGTAGTGTTGTAATTGCACGGGGTTGTCAGCCACAAAAAGCAAACCCAAATGTCCCCATATTTATGACAATCATTCATTAGACAGGATGATTGATGAAGAAGCACAAGTGTACCATTTTATATCAATGTTTTGCTTGACCTGAATATTTTTTACCTATTTATTCTCGTTCAAATATTCCTTTTTTTTTTTTTTTTTGATAGCTTAGTCATAAAAAAACAAGTTAATCGACTGCTCGTACAATTTACTCTCCCTAAAAGTCTATAGGGAACCATGGAATCCATTAATTACATATTTGAATTTAGACTTATCATTAGAATGATAGTGGTCACTTAGCCCCAAAAGATAACAGCTAAAAATTGTCAACTGTCTTTGTGACAATTTGTCGAAATCCATTACTGTCTTATTTATATATTTGTTTTAAACATTTCACCCTAAGCAAGGCAATAAAGCTACTAAGACACAGGTGAGTGTGAAAGAATAAGAAAACAAGAAAAGCAACATTATTAAAATTAAATTAAATTTCTCTATGATTATTTAAATTTAAAATTTAAACTAAAAATATCAGATGTCAAGTTTTAAAGATTCTTCATTATCTACTTTTTAACTGACCCCTCATAAAATTTACAGAATGCGGAATGTTTGATCTATCCCCCTGATTTATCCCCCTCCCCACACCACATATAATGCGGCGTCCTGTTGCAATATGGAATGAAATGCACGATAAAATCTTAACCATTAACACCCTGCATTATTAATCTTACTTCCCTTTCCACTGCATTCTTTTTCAAGGCCTCCCAATTGCAGTATACTTATTGTTAATTTCACTCAAAGTTGTTTTCTGTTGCTATAGCAGGATATGACAACACAACCATGAAATTCAAACACAAAATGTTCAGGGGTCAGAGTTACCTTCAGTGGCAGAATAAAGTTTTTGTACTGCAAATGAAGTCACATACAAAGGGAAAAAGGTTAGTTCAAGAAAAAATTCACTAAGACAGAAAGAGTTTTCTTAGAGCGAAATTATGAGAAAAAATTTGATTTCTGTGACGTAATTTAGCAACCATATTTAATAAAAAATATTTTAGTCGTGTTTGACACGTGTGATTTGATTTCTATGACGTAATTTAGCAACCATCTTTAATAAAGAATATTTTAGTCGCGTTTGATTTGATTTCTATGACGTAATTTAACCACCATCTTAGATCTTAGATGTTTTACGAAGCAAATGTAAACAATCGGCTCCATTGGCAAAAAAGTGCGAAAAGGATAATTGCTGAACTTAAACTCAAAAAGTATGTGTCGACCTAGCTTCCCTGTAGATATATGTCTCTAGAAAGTTTGAATGGCGTAGCTTAAAAAATGTATAGGGAACAGTCACACACAGACTCACAGATTGCCTTTTATATATGTAGATTCAAGGATTATATTATTTTTCTGACTACAGTCATATATAAATGACTGCCTAATTAGCATAGCTAAGGCATAGATATATAAATGCCCAAGCAGTAAGGGTAGGGTAGCTCTCGATATACGAGATAAACGACTATGAAATACGAAAGGAATCGCACTTCATATGTACAGCTTTCTTTTCTCTTTATTAGACCTAAGCATAAAAAAGTTAGGTAACCTTTTAAGCAAGTTGAATAGTAATATTTTCACAATAATTAGTTATCCAAGTACTGGTCAAACTCCTAAGTTGCTTATGCAAATAATCATGTATAGGAATGAGCGGTATTAAGAATTAGCATATGGTGAGATTTGCACCCTGTTTAACATACGGTGTATCGCAAAGAACTCTACGACGAACGTTCAACCTATTAATTACTCTACTGGCTTGCGTAAGTCATGGAAAGTCAATTCAAAATAATGTTTTAAAACAAATGTGTTAACATTCTGCATTCATAAATCTCAAAAGTGAAGTATAAAGAGGGTGCGATGGATAAATAGTCGTTTGAATGACGTAAAAAGGAAAATAATGCTGACATCTCATTTTAATAGATATTTTTACCAAAATTGCACAAAAATGTCTTGAAATACTAAAGAGTAAATTTATTCAATAAAATCGCCATTGGCTTTAACCACGGCCCCCAGACGACTTCGGAATCTTCTATATCTCTTCTGGACAGTCTCCTTGTTTAAGTTGGTGAATGCTGCCATAATTCTTGCCTTCAGTTCATCTTTGGTGTTCCAAGGAGTTTCGTTGGTCTCTCGCTCAACATGATAATCACGGGGTCGTAATCTGGGGAGTTAGGTGGCCAAATGCAAGGGGTGATGATGTAAGGGGTGATGATGTAAGGAGTGATGTAGTCACAGAAATTGTCTGGCAGCCATGTCTGGGTTTTGCTGCTTGTGTGACATGGTGCAAAGTTCATGCAACAGGACTCTGCATCATGTTACACATGCTTCCAGCAGCCAACCTCTTGACCCAGGGCAACACTACCTCCTCAAGGCACCTGATGTAAGCCTCCGTGTTAATTCTGAAGCCCGTGGGAAGATGAAAGGTGGCATAACGTCACCATCACTAGTGATCCCTCTAAACATATTCGAAATCACCATTACACTCATCTATTTCTGAATACTCTGCACTGTCCTAAGATTGATATCCAAACATTCTGAAATGTTCGCATTGGAGCTTCCGGTGCGAATGCCAAACAGTACAGCGTGCTGTTTCCAGATTTATGGCGGAGTGAATTGCGTTATGATGCTCTTTCTCTCACAGACAAGTGCACAACTAACCCTACTGTACTGTGCAGTTGACAAAAAGAAAAAGCATTGCATATGCGCGAAATTAAAAATATAAACTAGCGACAAATTACGTATCAAGCCCTTTATTAAAGATTGAATACAAATTATGAGCTAAAGCGTTTTTGGTTGGTTGATTTTATCTCTATGGGCTATTTAATACCGAAATCAAAACATTTTAAGCACAATTTTATGGTTTCAAGTAAACATATTTGGAACGCAATTGTGTACCTTCAACTATAGATGAAATCTTTTGTTGGTCATTTTGCTATAAAACGTATTCAACTTTAAATAGGTATTGCTGGTAATTTTACAATAAAAATGTACTTTTTATACTTTCATAGTGTTTTTTTTTTTTTTTTTAGTGGGAGATTCACTATTTGCCTTTAGCTGGGACCCTAACAGGTGCTACCAATCCGGGTCAAGGTTGACCTAGGAACAACAGCAGTTAAAAGGTGACCCCACGTTTTTCACAATCTTCAATTTTATAATCAGAGGCCTTGCTGCCGGATGTAGTTTATCGTCACACACAGGATTAAAACGTTTTTAATATATGGATTATTATTATCATTATTATTATTTTATGTGTCATGTCCTTTCAGGACGTAGGCGATCATGGCTTTCCACATCTCCCTATCCCTGGTAGCCCTTAGCACGCTTTCTCCTGTTGCATCATGCAACACTCGTTCGATCAGCCACCTGATCAGGTCCTTCAAATGTTATCCGCTGCTTTCCCCTGTCTATTTTTCCCTCAATCTGGCCTGTTAGTATCAGGTTCTACAACCCCTCCTTCCTCATTGCATGTTCCAGGAACTTTAGTTGTCTCTTCCTGATGCTCAGTATTAATTTCCTTTTCGTTTCCATCCTTTCCAAAACCTCGTCATTGGTCAAATGCTCGGTCCATGATATCCGCAGCATCCTTCTGTAGAACCACATTTCAGCTGCTTCAAGTTTTTCCTTCATCTTCGAAGATATTGTCTAACATTCACTGCCATATTGAAAAACTGACATCACCTAGCAATCCAGTACTCTCCTCTTTGTTTTTAGTGAAATTGTCGTATTTCTTAATACTTTACTCAACTTCTGAAAGGCTTCCTTCGCTATGCCAATTCGCTTTCGGATCTGAGTGTCGCACTTTCCGTCTTCTGTTAGAACACTTCTTAGGTATTTAAATTTTTGTACCTGCTTGATTTTAGAGTCCCTCACCTGTATTTGGCATTTTGGGCTGCCCTTTTTGTTGATGACCAGACATTCGGTTTTCTTGCAGTTTATTTTTAGTTCTTTCTTGTCACTGTCTTCAGCTACCTTCTGTAGGAGGTGTTGTAGTTTTCTTTCTGTGTCTGTAATTAGCACTGTATCATCTGCGTACCTTATATTGTTTAAATTGTGGCCTCCGATGACGAATCCTGGCGTAACTTCTAGGTTTCTCAGAATAGTCTCACTGTACAAGTTGAATAGATCCGGTGAAAAGACACATACTTGTCTTATGCCCCTTTCAATCTTTGTATAACTGCTAAATTTGTTAACTGTTCGTATGCAGGCAGTTTGCTGCCAGTAGAGATTCTTGATTACTCTTAGGTCTTTTCCAAATATGTCGAGGCTGCCAAGTATCTCCATCAATTCTTTGTGGCGTATTTTGTCAAACGCCTTTGTATAATCAATAAAACATAGTCCTTCCTCATTTGTATTGCCCTTTCAGAAAGCATCCTAATCATAAATATGGCGTTCCTTGTTCCAGTGTCTTTGACGAAACCGCACTGTTCTTGTCCTACCTCTGGCCTGATTCCGCTTCTCGCTCTGTTCATCAAGATTCGGATGATCAGTTTTGTTATATGGCTCATTAAACTGATGGTTCTGTGGAGTTCGCACTGGTTTATACATGGCTTCTTAGGCAGCGCTATGAAGATCGATTTGCTGAGGTCATCTGGTATTACACCACTATTATAAATTTCATTTATTATTTCTGTAATTCTCTCTATGCCAAATTCCTATTCGTAAAGAAAAACAAATGGAAGTTTAACCTTTTTTTTATTTCACGCAATTTGACTACTGTCCATAAGTGAGGTTTGTCCTTTTTTTATTGTCGATAATTTTGAGGGGAAATAACTATATTTGCCATCACCGCATTGTCGTTGTTGTTGTTGTTGTTGTTGTTGTTGTTATCATTAAAATATAAGTATTTGCTAAACTTAGCTTAGTCTAAAGAGCTGCTGAAATGGAGCGCTCAACAGAACTGATGTTGTAAATCAGGTGATCGAAAGTACTCCACACAGTAAAAATCTATTTACCATAGAAACAACAGCAACGACATCTAGTGTGGTGAGATAGATAGATAGATAGATAGATAGATAGATAGATAGATAGATAGATAGATAGATAGATAGATAGATATGGAAAGACTGCGATAGATAGATAGATAGATAGATAGATAGATAGATAGATAGATAGATAGATAGATAGATAGATAGATCTACGGAGGAGTGCTATGTTACTGACGAGGAGGAAGGTGTGCCAAAGTTTCTTTTCTTCGTTATTTTAACGGTCTTCTGCACTTTCAAAAACGTTTTCTGAAAAGAGGGTTCTTCGAATGTTTGCACACACTCAGTAAATTTAATTCTGCTAGTTTTTTATTGTTTTTCTCGGTAGATTTGAAGCTTGTAAATTTAATTTTACAGTGTCATTTCTTTTCTGAATCGTTTGAACACAAAAATGCCTTTCCGTGAATCTTTTGACATTAATATATTTCATAATACCAAAGTTTTAATCAATTTAATTGAAAATTCTCTCATGTAGATTCTAGCAGTATTTTCTTATACAAATATGAAAACAAAATGTCTGGTAAAAGAATATTTTTCCCGGGTTTATGCTTCTAGATCCCTCAATAGAAATCAGTCACTATGGATCGAACTTCAGGTGTCCTAACTTATAACCTTAACACAGCATTTCTTAATCGGTGAGCCTGAAAAGTAACCAGGTGCTCCTCAGCAGAAGTGCAATTTATGAATCATTTTTATATTTAAAAATTTCTATTAAAAAAATATTTATTTTTAAAAAACTAGAGACACAAAGCATGTGGCTTTCATGCGTATATCAAGATTTTGTCATATGATATTCTAAAATGGATGCTAAATTCCTTAATCTTTAGAGGGCGGATAATCCTTTTCCGTTTGTTGTTGTTGTTGTAGTATCATCATCATCATCATCAGTCTTCTTCTTCTTCTTCCATATTTCGTTTACCTGAAGAAACACGGAACATGAAAAAAGAAATTCCTTCACAATTTTCTCTCTTTTGTAACTCTTTATAACTTCTGTTTTTGCTATCTCTCCTAGACCCTGTTTTACGATCCATTTACATAAGCTTGTTCTTTTTCTCATGTGCCGTGTCCTTCAGGGTGTTGGCTATCATGGTTATCCATAATCTCCTCTCTTTTGTAGCTCTTAACAACTTTTGTTGTTTTATCATCTCTCTTAAATCTTGTTCCGTCATCCATTTACACAAACTCATTCTTTTTCTTCTTCTATATGCCATGTCTATCCAGGGCATGGCGGTCATGGCTCTCCACAATTTACTGTTCCTCATAGCTCTTAATAACTTTTGTCTTTCTGTCAACTCTCTCAAACCCTGCTCCGCTATCCATTCGCTCAAACTCTTCAGGTAGGTTGTGCATTGCTTTCCCCTGTCTCTCTTACCTTCAATATATCCCGTGACTATCAAATTTTCCCCAGAAATTTCAGTTGTCTATTCCTGATGTTAAATATCAGTCAGTCAGTTAAGTACCATTCGTGATTCACGCTTGGGAGATCATGTCTCTTCCGAGACATGACTGAATGGGCAGAACATTATCCCGCAGTAGGTTGCCATTACTTTCTGCGGTAGACTGGTTGCTAGCCCAGGCTATAGAACCCAATGTGTCCTGTTATTTAACCCATAACTGGAGGGAAGAGATGAATTAATACCGTTCCCAAGGGTATTTGCGCGTAAGTGAATGCAAGGAATTCAACTGGAATTCGAACTCAATTTGTCGTTCCGAGCCGATCTAGAACTTCGTTGTTGCTGACATGTTCGGTTGATAGTATTCTGAGCATCCTTCTGTAGAACCACATTTCTGCTGCTTCAAGTCTTTTCTTGAGTAGATTGTCCAGCATTCACTATCATATAGGAGGACTGATAAAACACTTCAGTACTCTTTTCTTTGTTTCTAACGATTTTCTTATATTTTAAATCAGTCATTCTCGGTTTTCATTTATAATTAAGAAATAGGTTCTTTATAAACCCATTTAAATGATAACTGTACCGCTAATCTTCTTTGGGGATGTTATACCAAAATTTCATATTTTCAAATTTCATCACTAATTTTTTTCTTATTAAAATTGAAAGTGCATCCCAGAGTTTTACTTATTCTACATCTTGGACACCTAGGAAATCTCATTAACTATAGTTTTTACCTCCCACAGATTAAGCATGATTTTGTCGAAAGAAGAAAGAATTTGCTAAAGGAGAAAGTGTACTCAATGAAAAATTATAGACACAATACTTGATTTAATGTATAAAGAGTGACTGTGCTAAAATTGACGGCAATGTGGAATTATTGCATCGAGATCATGTGAATCTTACAAAGTGCATCAACATTTGTATCACAAATGATGGAAATCATATTGAAGATGTTATTTGTTAATATATCAATTCAATAAAATATTGTTGAAAATTTCATTTCTTGAAAATAAGCATTTTTTTTTCTATGTGTCTAGACTTTAGGGAAATAAGCGATGAAGTAAAAAAAATAATAGTTGAGAAACACTACACAAACGATTAGTCAAACCATTAGTCTAACCATTAATCTAAACTCTGTCAACGTAGGCCAAGTCAAAATCTTCATGGTTTCTATTTTAGTAATAATTTTGAGTTTTTATACAGTTCTTCTTCTAATTATTTATTATTATTATTATTATTATTATTATTATTATTATTATTATTTAAGTGGTTTTATAAATAACACAATTCGGCCTGAAAAAAAGACAGGTTACACTCGTTCTTGCTTGAATCTTATTTTTCGACTTGTGTCTTTACGGAGGCTAAAAGAGTATTCATATGTTGCTGAGTAGTTTGGCTTTAAGCAATGCAAATTCGTTTACTACTGGCAATACCGGTTCTATAAGTACATAAACCTGTTTGGAATGAGGGCGTCGGCGTTTTTCGTTAAATCACTTTTGATTCTCCATGTCGGCTTCATTTTAACGACAGGTCATTTATTATATGACAAATGTACTTCAACCAAAATGGCTGCATGATCACGGAGAAAAAGTATTTTTTGAAAGCAAGTATTAGTAAAGGTTTACATTTTAAAAAGGCGAAAACTGAAAAGTTACGGAATAATTTATTACAAGTCAAAAAACAAAAGAAAAAAAAGGCAAAACAAAAAAAAAAACGCAATTATTTAAATCATTATCTCCTCTGACTATTTTTGTGCCACACGTATAGTGCAATCAATAAGGATCGATCTTCAATAATCTATGAGACTTGTTAATCATTATCACCTAGATAGATGAATAGGAACAGACTGAGATAGATAGATAGATAGATAGATAGATAGATAGATAGATAGATAGATAGATAGATAGATAGATAGATATGAACGGGCCGTCTATTTCGAACAGGGGCATCGACTAAAAAATAAAGGGGTTTATTTTTAATCTAACGTTTTTTTTTATTTCAAGCAGTCTATAATAAAGACCGAAGTGTGTGTGTTTTGGGAATATAGTCTATTCGATTTCCTTTAGTTCCTTGTTCTTTTTCTATGTGATAATAAAAGATGTGCCAAGAGAGATTAAATCATACAAGAACCCGGGCAAAAACTTACTGTGGATGATCTAGCAATTAAAGCGCTTTCTATTTTTTTCGGTTTAATAAATTGTCCTCTCTTTTAATATATATATAATTATTAGTATTATTAATTATTACATTTGAACATGTGAAAAACTACTTCAAAATTGTACATTTCGTTTTGACATTGAAAGAACAATGCCTCATCAGGTAGTTAACAATGATGGAACGTTTTAAACATTGCAATTTTTTTTCTTCGTTCCTATTCTTTTGTGTGTATATATATTGTCATCCGCAGACAGATCTGTTTCGCTGTATCACAGCTCATCAGTAGGGTTAGACTCCGATTGCTTTTTAACCCAGGATTGAAACCCGACCGAACTGGCGTCAGTCGGCGATTCTAGATCTGGGCCATGGGCATTCGGTAGAAGACGGCATACTTTTTTGCGAATATATTATCATTATACGCGCCCAATAGCCAGAGTGCTCTAATTCATTTTACTGAATGAGCGATGCGTACACGCCAGAGTAGCTACTGTTTTTCAAAGTCTACCATTCTTCCAGGTTGTGAGAGCGTAAATATGTGTGTGTGTGTGTGTGTGTGTGTGTGTGTGTGTGTGTGTGTGTGTGTGTGTGTGTGTGTGTTAGTATAGGGTTGGTATGGATGGAACGAAATTCCGATAGTAAAAAAATCACTATTCTTAAAAGTGTGCTCAGTACAGAGTAGAGTAAATAATATTTATTCAGAATTTATAACATAATTATGTTATAACATCACGTCGAAATAGATATTTCGTTTCAGCACTTCGAATTCAAATTGATTAAAATGATTTTATTTTTGATTATTAGTAAAATCATAAAAATCATCCATATTGATAAATCATAATTCTCTTCATAAAAAAAATCTTTCAAAATAAAAATATACTTTTCGGAAATTTGTTTTCGGAAAATTAACCGATTTAAAGTTTAATTTATCTGAATTAAAATAAATATTACTTATATTTTGCTTAAAATATCACAGAAAAGCATTTTCTAACATGTAGTGTTGCCACATCTAACGATAACCTGATGTTTGCGAGATTTATGTAAAGGGAAAATAAATCAAGTAAAATTGCATGATGACTACTACGTAAACGCCTTTTATAGACATTTTTTAAATATGCAGTAATCTTTTTAAAAAAAGGTTAATATTTTAAGTATTCTAAAAAAAACTGAATGCAACTGCAAGAAAACTGAATGCATCGTCATCAGTAAAAAGAGCAACCCAAAATGCGAAATACATTCGGGGATACCAAAATCAAGCAAGTACAAAAATTTAAATATCTAGGAAATGTTCTAACAGGAGATGGAAAGTGCGACACAGAGATCCGAAGGCAAATTAGCATGGCGAAGGACGCGTTCCAGAAGCTGAGTAAAGTATTAAGACTCAGGAAACTTTCACTAGAAACAAAGAAGAGAGTTCTAGAATGCTATGTGATGTCAGTTCTTCAATACAGCAGTGAATGTTGGACAGTATCATCGAAGACAAAGGAAAAACTTGAAGCAGCGGAAATGTGGTCCTACAAAAGGATGCTGTGGATATCATGGACCGAGCTTGTGAGCAACGAAGAGGTGTTGGAAAGAATAGCAACGAAAAGAAAATTAATAGTGAGCATCAGGAAGAGACAACTAAAGTTCCTGGGTCGTGCAATGAGGAAGGAGGGCTTGGAGAACCTGATACTGACAGGCCAGATAGAGGGAAAAAGATACAGAGGAAAGCAGCGGATAACATATTTTAAGGGCCTGAGCAGGTGAATGACGGAACAGGGGTTGCGCGGCGTAACAGGAGAAAGTGTGCTAAGAGCCACCAGGGATAGGGAGACGTGAAAAGCCATGATCGCCTACGTCCTGAAGAGACAGAGCAAATAGAAGAAGAAGAAGATTTTGTTGGAGTTTAGGTACTTCGGCTTTGTAGTCTTACTTACGAAAACGCGTATTGAGGAAATGTTGGAAAATTACCAAAAAATTTATAATTTACTGTAAATTGTTACCGATCTTATTTTCTGATAATGTCGTGAATGGACATCCGTATTTACAAGAAGTCGGTACGTTTATGCACATACAAAAAAATTGATTAAATTCTTTTTAAAATACTAGGGTCTCTGAATTGTAGTAAGTCTTTCATTTTAAGATTAGTAAATATAGTTTTTGTTTAATAACAATATCACTTCACCGTTACAAATTAATGCATAATTTTAAAAGATTTAAAAGTTTATTCTAATTAATTAGAAAAAGAAAACAATTCTTGCAAAATTTCATTATCCATTGAAAAATTATTATTTAAAGATAAGTGTCCATAATATATTTTATTCATAAAAGAAATTGAAAGCTTTTCTAATTAAATAATATCGTCGTTTTAGTGCATTCTTTATTTTACGGTTCAGAATAGATTTTTTTTTTTTTTTTTTTGTAACTGGGGTCCTGTTTGACCAAAAACATTTGATGATTTAATCTGCGAGGACTTGGCTATAAAGATTAAGCGATAAAAAATAGAATTTCTCGAAATTTCATAACATCAAATAAATGTTGGAAAACAAATGTAAAAAAAAAAAAAGTATTATACTAAGATTTTCTGAAAAAAATGTTTTTTAAATAATTTCATTTATTAGTGAATCAGTCCTGAAAGTTTAATTAAAATCAGACGATTATCTTGTTTTTGCAAGCATTTTCAAATTAATGTGTTTTCATCACAAAAAGACGCTCCAATTTATAAAATAATCGGAGAAACTAAATATAGACATCATTTTTCATTGTGTGGTTTGTGTTAGCCTTCAATAAATAGTTTTACTATTTAATTTTCTTTCTTACGTGCAACAATATAGGTAATTATATAGATTAAAAGTTTTTGATTATCTATACAGAAAATATATCCAATGCAATTACAAAAATTAGATATGGCCGTCATATTTTTACCTAACGAGTCGTGTTAGCTTTCTTTGAATATTTTTACATTTAAGGATTTAACAAGCAGCATTCTTTACTTGATTATCAATTTCGTTTCACTTTTTTTTCAGTGCAATGTTATCGATTAAACCCTAAACTTTCCGATTGACAAAAGATTTTGTAAAAATTTCAACTTTTAAACAATTTTAGTGGTGGGGGGGGGGGGGGGAGGCTCAGTTTTCATACAACCGTAAATCGATCCTGTGCAATTAACTTTTTTGCTTGCGCATATTCAACAACTGAATCCTTTGCGAAAGTTTTGAATAAAGCCATTCTTAGAGTTTCCGAGGAAGATGCGATCGTAAGAACTAAAGAAAACTTGAAAAAGACAAAAACAAGAGCAACAAATCGTCCTCCAAAAAACAAAAAAGCAACCCCAAAGCGAGTGGTTCGAAAATGGAGGATCGATTTAACGTTGTATGAGAAACTGAGCCCCCCTCTCCTTAAAAAATTGTTTAAATATTAAATTTTTTTCCAAATTTCTTTTTGATAATCGGAAACCTTTTGTAATAACCGATTAGACTGTGCTGAAAAATTAAAAACAAAATGAAAAACAACAAATTTAAAGGTGGTGGCAGTCTCCTTCAGGTCCGTCCATTTTTTTTTACAATCATCGCGAACGTGCAGGTTCAGAAATAGAAACTTCCAGTTTCACTAAAAGAATTTAACAAGCAATATTCTTTATGCTGAAACAACAGAGTTAATTTTATAGATGATAAAAACCTTACCTAAGTCATATAGAAAATATCACCAATTACAATTGCAAAATTAAATATAGCCCTACATTTTGTTATTTCTTTTCTTTTTTCTTTTGTATTGGCTTTCTTTGGATAGTTTTATAGTTTAGTATTGAAAAAGCAGTACTTGTCTTACTTGCACCAATATAGTTGATTGTATTAGGTTCAAAATCCGAGATTATTCATATAGAAAATATAACCAATTCAGTTAAAAATTTACTTAAACATGAACGTCATGTTTTTAATGTGTCGTTTGTGTTAGCGTTTTTCTTCTTTTTTTTGCGTAGTTTTACATTTAATGATTTTAAAAGAAATATTTTTTCTTACTTGCACCAATATACTCAATTGCATAGATTAAAAATCTTAGATTATTCATGCAATTAAAGAATTACTTAAATATGGCCGTCATTTCTTCATATATTCTTACTTGTAATGATTTAAAAAGCAGAATTATTTCATGCATGCGAATGCATAAAAATCCTCGATAGCAGAAAGTGCAACTAATGCAATTTAAAAATTAAACCTGGCCACCATTTTTGGTGATTCCAATGTACTTGTTAATTTTGTAACTGTTTTATTTTTAATGGTTTCATACATAACAAATTGGCTCCATATATAACATTTATTTTTAATGGTGCGATACGTGATACAGTTATTATTTATCAAATGATAAACATCAAATGATCTCTATTCAATAAGGTTTTTCGTCAAAGTATTTCTCTAAACAAATCAGATTATTTAAATTTCACAGATTGCTTTGTGAAATTGAACGAAACGTTCAGTTTGTAAATTTCTACAAAAATCATTAGGGATAACCTCAACAATATTACTGTGAGAATTTCAACACGCGTACGGATTTTAAAAGCAAAATTATTTCTTACATGCAACAATAATAGATTTAAATGTATCGAAAATCTTAGCTTACTCATGCAGAAATTATAAAACCAATTGCCTTTTCAAAATCAAAGAAAATGTTACCAACAGCTCCAGTAAATAATTGTTTTATGAAACTCTCTTAGAAACAAACAACCGTTACCGTTTTTTAAGTTTATAAAATCGGTTCCTGTAGTTTGTTCAGTAATTCAAATTGTGAGGTTGGTTTGGTTTTAAAATGGCGTAAAATTAAAAATGGTTACCAGGAATTAAATACAGCAAGATTTTAAAATGAGTGATTTAAAAAAAAAATTACAAAATAAATAAATAAATAAATAGAAACCTTACGAAAATTGCAGGAAGCATGACCAGTAGCAACAAAATTAGTCTAAATCAATACTAAAAATGTACCTTATAGTTTCACATAATAATGTATTAAATTCGGAATAAATTTACAATTTAAAAAAAACATTAACTGAGTTTAAAGTCAAAACAATATAAATTATAGATCTTCGTGAAATTCGTTCAATTCAAATAACGAACGAAATGAATGATAAAATTAAAAAATAAAATAAGCAGCTTTCAAGTGTCCTCTATTGGATGCAAAGAAATAAAAAAACACTGCAAAAATTATGACGTCTTAATTTTTTCGATATTAGTTGATATTCATATCTTTTCCAAAGAAATTAATAGAACAAGTGTAGAAATTTATTGAAACAAAAATGTCATTTTTAATATGTTTGTTTGTGTGTGAGTAAATACGCACGTATATACGCATATATATATATATATATATATATATATATATATAGCCACCCCCACCCAAACACCTAACCCTAAGACGTTAATAAGGTCAACAGAATCCAAATTACAACCCAACCCCACTTTTACCTAAAAAAAAAACAAATCCACCACAAATAAACGGTCTTTTCAACCAGATAATTTTCATACCAACTTGATCACCCGAAGAAGAAGCGGCCAAGACACATGGTCAGCTTCAAAACGCGAAAAGTTTTGTGTAGTGATACTATGAATTTATAAACCATTGTAGCAACCATTACAATATAACGCTCTACATTTGTATCGAGCACTCTTTATAAAAGTAAATGCATGAACAACAGGTTAAAAAACCTACGAGTTCCACAACTTAGTTACAATATATATATATATATATATATATATATATATATATATATATATATATATATATATACTGTTAAATATAAGAGACAATGAATGTAATCATGAGCCGTTCTAAACGTCGTATTTTGGCTTTAATTTCAGTTGAAAATAAAGACAAAAATTCTCCAAAATTTGAATATTTTTTTATTAATTTGGTTCTAAGCTTTCGGCTCACATGAGCCATCTTCAGAGTTAAGTTGGTAAGCTTAGAACTAAATTAATAAGAAATTATCCAAATTTTTGTCTTTATTTTCAACTGAAATTAAAGCCAAAATACGACGTTTAGAACGGCTCATAATTAAACATAATAGACATCCATTGTCTCTTATATTTAACAGTATATGTATAGAAAATGATTTGTTGCCTCGATGCACTATATATATATATATATATAACGCTCATAAATAAGTGTATTTGGGTAGGAATCCCTCTTTTATACAAGTTTCGTTAGAAACCACTAAGTTTAGTTTTTTGTAATGAATTTTTCTTGCGTTCTTAATTTTTTTTTTCTGAACATAAATTATAAAGAAATTGTCCGAATAATTTGTATGTCGAAACGCTTTCGTCTGTTCTTTTAACTTTTATTAATGATGAGGTTAAAAGAACACGGAAATTAATATAAAAAAAAAAACAATAAAAATTAAATAAAAAAATATAACCGCAGTATCTTGCTAGTTGTGTTAACCATACTTATATATATATAGTCATCCGCAGACAGATCTGTTTCGCTGTATCACAGCTCATCAGTACGGTTAGACATTACACAGGATTGAAACGCGACCGAATTGGCGTCAGTTGGTGATTCTACCTCTGAGCTATGGGCGCTCGGTAGAAGAAGTAGACTTTTTAGCGTGTATATTATCATTATACATGCCCAATTGCTGAATGAATGATGCGTATATGCTAGAGTAGCTACTGTTTATCAAAGTCTACCATTCTTCCAGAGTGCTCAATCAGGTTGTGAGAGCGTAAATAGTCTAGTATAAATAGTATACATATATATATCGGAGTCTAACAGTACTGATGAGCCGTGATACAGCGAAACAGATCTGTCTGCGGATGACAATATATATATATATATCGATAGATAGATAGATAGATAGTATATATATATATATATATATATATAGATTATATACATATATAGTATCGTATATATAGTAGATATACATATAGAGTATATATATATATATATATATA
>JBBBDQ010001176.1:0-55000 GCA_037127315.1 Ascarosepion bandense | reverse complement strand
TTAAACTATAGTTGGATGTAGAAAAGGTGAATTCATTCTGTTCCCAAGGGTATTTATGTGTAAGTGAATATAAAGAACCCAACTATTATTGGAATTCGGTTTTCTGATTAACAATTCCAAACCATCACACCACCTCCACATCCAAGCTTACAGCACCTGGTATTCCCACGCGGTCACCCATCCGTACGGAAACCGTTGTCTCAACGTAATGTTTTTTCTTTTGTTTTTGTTTTGTTATAATCATATCGCCCCAAGCAAGGCATTTTACTACCACGTTTTGCAGGGGTTTACATAGTAGGAAATCTATGAGAAAGAGTGACAGGTTGTAGGGGGTGTCAGGAAGTGGGTAAGAGAAGGGTGAGAATACTGATGAGAGTGGAGTGAACGGAGAAAGGAGCATGAGAGAGAGAGAGAGAGAGAGAGAGAGAGGATGCAAGTTAGTGAGATAGGAGATGACTATTGACTTTACATGGAGATTGTAGCTGTCGGGAAAGCAAGTAAATGGAAGGAAATTCCACATGCGGGAAGTGCGACAAAAGAAGCTGCTGGAGTAGAATTTGCGTTTAATATTTATTGGTTTCACAGTAAAAGGGTGGCTCGAGTAAATTTATATATAGGGGGTACTAGTGAGCTAAGTTCATCGGAGCAGAAGCCGTGAAGGTATTTGTAGAAGAGACACACATTTATGTTGCCGTAAGTAGAGAGAGAGAGAGAGAGAGAGAGAGAGAGAGAGAGAGAGAGAGAGAGAGAGAGATGAGTGGCTTTGATGGGATTTTGAGGACTCAAGTCTTTCTCTGTGAAACTGTCACATAATACGTAAAATTATCGTCTTGCAATCAAAGCTACTAAAATTAAACTTAACGGTAATTTTCTAAGCGTAGTTTAGGTGTGGTCAGTTAGTTAAGTGCCCCGTCCATATCAATTTACACGTGCTATCCAATTGGCGGATGTGCGTTGTGGTACAGTGGATATCGGCTCGGAACGAGAAGCCGAGAAGCCGGGGAGCCGAGTTCGAATTCCAGTTGAATCCATTGTATTCACTTACGCGCAAATACCCTTAGGAAAGGTATTAATCCGTCTCTTCCTTCCAGTTTTAGGTTAAATAGCAGGACAGATTGGGTTCTATAGCCTTGGTCTACCGCAGAAAGCAATGGCAACCTACTGCGGGATAATCTTCTGCCCAGTCAGTCATGTCACTTTCGAGACATGATCGCCCAAGCGTGTATCACGTATGGCACTTAACTGACTGACTAGATTGGCATTTAGGTTCTACTCTTTTACCATTAAAATAGTTAAATGTAATTGTCACATCTACTCTAAGAGTTTCTTTTCTCGCATTTCCCGCCTGTGGAACTCCTTTCCGTTCACTTGCTTCTCTGATAGCTGCAACGTCCAAAAATTTAAATGCCACGCCAACTGCTATCTTCTATATTCTTGAATCCCGTTCATTTTTTATCCTTTTTTAAATACCCTCTGTATCCAGTCTTTTTTCCCCCCACTGTAACCCCACTGTGCACTAATGGCGGTCCTGCCTTGCCTGGGGTGAAATTATTATTAAAAAAAAAAAAACTAATAAAAATAAACAGTTCACGGAATGTTTCAATATTTTAACGATACATTTATTCAAGAAATCCATTCTAACAATATAATATTTTTTTTTTTTACAAATATGTTCACTCAGTTCATGGCTCGAGAGCCAATCAAGATAAAAGGTTGTAGAGTAAGAGACACAATCTATGCGGATATGTGGGACAGATAACGGTTAACACTAGACTTGAACACTTGATTCTAGTGATTATGGAAGTATCCTCTTGGGAGTCTGTTTCACAGAGCTGCGGTTCGTGGGCAGAAGCTGATCGAGAAGAACTTACATCTCACCGATGGAATATGAAAGAAATGACGGTGGTTTGCTACAGTGTGCATGACAGGGTGGGTCTTAGCTTTGAGGGTAAGAACTGGTGGAACTGAACAATACACACAACCGGCCATAATTATTAGGCCACTTCAGTTTGTTTTTTTAAGAAATTATGTATTTCATACTATTTTTAGTATTTATTGCCAAATGAAAATAGAATGGTTCTTTTGTTATTATTATTTTGCAAAATTTTACAAGGCAAGGAAACAAAGATGAACTCGTCCAAATCATCCTAAATGTTCTTCATTCTTTTATTGATGAAACTGCAATATAGGTAATTATTAAATATTTATAAATTCCTTTGATGCACATGTTATTGTGCGCTATTAGCAAAAGAACCATTCTATTTTCATTTACAATTATTCACTTGGTAATAAATACTAAAAAATAATATGAAATACATCATTTTTTTTTAACAGTGCGGCAGCCTAATAATTATGGCCGGTAGTGTACTTCGTTTGAACATTTTCCATAAAAAAAGCAGCAAGAGCCTCGCAACTTTTCATAAGTGGAAAACAATTTGTCACCCACAAGGATGCGGATACACTTTTTGAGTTTATCGAGACTGAAAAGTGAAGACTGTTCAGCGCCTACCTAAATACGGCGACAATAAGCCATTTCCCACATTATTAAAAAAATTACTTTATACCTTTATCAAGTGATATATTTATTGTTCCCCCGATCTACGTAAGTATCTCAATAAATATGTAGCCTAAATTTTTTTTAAAAAGTTCATTTTTTAGCAAAGCTATTTTTTAACATAGTCTCCTTCTCTCTGATTTCGCTTATCCTTATAATTCTCTATTAACTGCATGGACCGAACATTATACGCTACAAATTTCAAATACAAAAATGAAATTAAGCTAATAACTGCAATGAGATACGAACTTATTGATTCATACGTGTATGTTAGTGATATTGCCGAGACGAAGAAATCTTAGCATTGCTGATATAACTTTTCATAAGGATTTTAACAGTTAGCGTCCAACTTCAGGGTGTTTTTTATTTAAATAGTATCTTTCGCAAGATTTTAAAAAAAATCAATAGCTTCTGTTGCTAATGTTAATGCTAAATAAAAATAAATGAATATACCTATTTGTACTATTAATTAAACCATATTTTTCTGATATCAGATAGTTTAAACCTATATATTTGTCACTTTATCTGCAATGACTTCTTGATAAGGTCAGAAAACTTTTCATCAACTTTTATTTTTTCATTTGTTGGAACCATTTTGCCTAAAGGTCATATTTTCAAAGTATTTCAGAGAAATTTTAATTCTCCAAAATTATAGATATATATATATAAAAGAAGGTGTCATTTTAATATAACACCAGGCTTTCTCTTTTCCAATTTTCTCACTTTGTTTTTTTTTTTCAATTGGAGTAGATAGATCTATCTATCGCCCGGTTCACACTCTACCCACGTCTATTGAACAGGTGAAGAGGCTCATCTCTTGTTCCCTGTTTAGGATGTGGTTTCCGGCTTTCTCTTTTCCAATCTTTTCACTCTTTTCCTTTTTTTAATTTTTTTCAATTGGAGTAGATAGACTAAACTATCGCCCGGTTCACACTCCACCCACGTCTATTGAACAGGTTAAGAGGCTCATCCCTTGTTCCCTGTTTAAGATGTGGTTTCCGGCTTTCTCTTTTCCAATCTTTTCACTATTACGTAGCACCCTGCACATCAGTGGCGTTACCACCTTGCTCGGGGTGATACGATTAAAAAAAAAAAAGAAAAAAAAAGTATATGGTTTTTAACAGGCATCTTCTTTTTTCAATATATGGTGATCATTTAGCCTAAAATTCGTATTTTGTTCATTTCGAATGAAATCTTGGAAAATTTCCAACATATTTCATTGAAATTTTTCATTACGAAGATTATATTTTATAATTATAGCTGAGATATATGAAAAAAGAGAGCTTAAATTCAAACGCGGAGACAGGTAAACTGACACACCTTTTCCGGTAGATATCGTCACCATTTCTTCTTCAAATAGTATATCTCTATTTTTTTATGAATTATACTTAACTTAATAAACCGTATAACATAAAAATGAGAGAAAACGCCTGACACTATCAGAAATATAATATCCTGTTTTACGTTTTAAATAAAATTTTGCAATATATTTCAGTGATTTTTTTCCAAAATTATGGTTTATAATTATAGTATACATATATATATATATATATATATATATATATATATATATATATATATATAGGGTACGTATGGATGGAATAATATTCCGTATCCAAAGAAACACTATTCTTAAAAATACAAAGTAGGGCTAATAATATTTATTCAGAAATGATAACATGAATATATTATAATATCACTACGAAAGTAGCTATTTTGTTTCGACACTTCTTGTGTCTTATCAAGTTCTTGAAATAAACTTGAAATAAACCTCATCACTTGATAAGACACAAGAAGTGTCGAAACAAAATAGCTACTTTCGTAGTGATATTATAATATATTCATGTTATAATTTCTGTATATATATATATATATATATATATATATATCCGAGTGAGTATAGAACGAGGAAAGAAAATGTTTTCCGTCCAAAACATTAATTTAAAACAGTGCTCGATATATGATGTATAGAGCTGTGAATAACAGTCAAAACGAAAGACACATTCCCTTAATTATCAATAACCCCAACCAACCCCACAACAACAACGAACCAAATATAAACAGAGGATGATTCCAACTCTTGCTCTTTCCTCCTGATGAAGTATTGGGGACCCAACATTGAAACAAACATATGATTGTAGAGAAGAGGACATATATATACATACAATTATGTACATGTTCTAAAACATAATTTATAATATATATATATATATATATATATATATATATATATATATAAGAGGCCACAGTATAAACTGGTACCAGGAGAATATGGATAAAATCGTATGAGGCTAGAATTAGGCAAAAAATAAAAAATAAAACTTACCTTTTGTAAACCAAAGAAAAGTATGAAAATGCAAAAGAAATACTGACAAGCCGTCCATTTTTATTCTGACAGCTCTAATGGGAGAATTGTATGTTAGCTGCTCATCTTCAATCTGATGTGACACACAACGCAAGACAATGATTTCTTTTGACTTCTGATTAATACTGATACGTTACAGTTACCTTAGGTTTTGATTGGCCCTTTAATAAAAAGGTGTGTCCAATCAGGATTTAAACCAATTAGTCGACTTTGTGGTTTTATAAGACTGTGAAACAAATGAACGTAATAAATCGGAGGAAAATCTTTTTTCTATTTTTTTTTTTTTTTATAAAATAATATTTTTTCCTTTTATAAATAAGCAAAATAACTAGGCGGTCTGAAGTAAATAAATAAAACATTAGAATCTATAATTGTGATATTTAAAATAAACTATTCAGCATTTCTAATCGATATTTGTTTCAATGTTAACAAATTCAATGATAAGTAAAAATCTAAAGTAAATTAATTCAACTTTGTTGATTGATTGATTGATTCGTTTTTACGGCTTATCAACCTTTTGAAGATTATTTAAATGCAAAAAATATTCTTAGATTGTTAAAATTTGTTTTTAAAATATTAATGATTTAGCGATAGTACCTTACTAATTAACCCATAATTGGAGGAAAAGAGGTGCATTCATACCTTTCCAAAGGGTATTTGTGCGTAAACGAATATAATGAACCCGACTGGAATTAGAACTCTGCTCTCTAATTAAAAATTTTGAACCATTATCGATTATACCTGAACAGGGTAGGACTTGGGACCCTGCCCTTAAACAAATCTCAACGAATCTTTCACCATCGCTTGGAAGGAGAAAGCCGGTTCAACCCGACCAGGGTGAATGCCGAAACAGGTACGTCGGGGGACGCAAATCCAAGCTTACAGGACCTGGTATTCTCAAGCGGTTACCCACCTAAGTACTGACCAGGCTCGACATTGCTTAACTTCGATGATCGGAAGAAAAGCAATGTTTCAACGTGATGTGGCCATAAGCCGAAATTCACGCGCACACGCACACGCACACACACACACACACACACACACACACACACACACATATATATATATATGTTATAATACCACTACAAAAGTAAGTATTTTGTTTCGACATTCAGTCAGTTAAGTGCCATACGTGATACACGCTTGGGCGATCATGTCTTGAAAGAGACATGATTGACTGGGCAGAAGATTATCCCGCAGTAGGTTGCCATTGCTTTCTGCGGTAGACGGGTTGCTGACCAAGGCTATAGAACCCAATCTGTCCTGTTATTTAACCCATAACTGGAAGGAATAGACGAATTAATACCTTTCCCAAGGGTATTTGCGCGTAAGTGAATGCAATGAATTCAGCTAGAATTCGAACTCGGCTCCCCGGCTTCTCGTTCCGAGCCGATATCCAATGCACCACAACGCACATCCATGTGTTTTATCAAGTGATGATGTTTATTTCAAGTTGAAGAGTTTTAAAAGGTTAAAAACGAGCCTAATCCTCTTAATCAGAGAGGCACTGATAGACAGTGTGACCGAATCAAAATAAAGTAATTTCTAATTTTAAGAATATGAGAAAAAACTATTGATTGGGGAATTAATATTAATATTTGATTAAAATAGAGTTCAACATTATTAATCAACTATTAGCTTCACTTTATTTTTATTGCGAATTTTAAATTCTAACTTTAACAAAGCATTAGATTTAGATTATTATAAAGTTATTCAGATATTAAAGGAGGAAAACACATGGACGCGCATATATACAAATATATAGATATCCACAAATGAACAAATAGAAGAGTATATATACGTACAAGCGTATTGGTATACAGACACATGTACAGATGAATACACGTACATATATATATACATACACAAATTTAAAAAAATTTTTTTTATCGACGTGTCAATTTATCCATTAAATTTTAAAGCCAGGTTTGGAAAACGTCTGTAAAGGCTACAATATTGGATATATATAAGTGTGAGTTCGTAAGTTGGCAAAGGCCTTGAATAAACAAGTTCAAGACAGTTATATTCCTGAACTCTCTAACAAAACAGAAAATGTTAGTATGCTGGAAAAACTTAATAAAAATTGATTAAATCTTCCTCATTGGCCGTTTTGATTGAAATATCTATATATTGAAACCTAACCTGAACAAAATAAACTATAAAATCTCTACAAATATCCTTAAATGCCTATAATTAATAACAGAAGACATTGGTTTATTCACATGGCTTCCCATACTTAATATTTCTTGCTTTCACTCTCGCGTGGTCGTGTATGACGTCATGAGCTGTGGTGTGATATTCACTTTCAGCGTCTTGTATGCACGAGTTTGTCGTTGCTTGGAAATCTTCCATGTAAACAAAAACAGACTGTCATTATTGTTTGTCCGTGGATTGTTATATTATAATGTAATTGACATCTTTGAAAATGGCTTATGTAAGCCGAAAGCTTAGATTGGATTATAAAAAATGTATCAATTTTGTGATTTTTCTTTCTTCATTTAATGATAATGCTATTAAACTTCTCAGACAATAAGAAAAAATTTACATAAAATAGACAAAACTTATCTATATTATTTAATGAAACATGCATATATATATATGTGTGTGTGTGTGTGTGTGTGTGTGTGTGTGTGTGTGTGTGTGTGTGTGTGAAATACTAAAAAATAGTATGAAATACATCATTTTTTTGAAAACACTTAGATGGCCTAATAATTATGGCCAGTAGTGTATATATACATACATGTATCTAAAAATACATACACATATACATGCATGAACACATACATGCACATACATATATATACAAGGTGTATACTAACTCCGAAACTCCAGCCGGTGTGGTGGGGGGCACAACTGATTAAAGACCCTAGGTAGTGCTTTCTGACCCTTGCTATCTTACCAATATTTGCTTTTTTCTGCCCATATTTATATGGGTTACAAAGCAAACTAAGCACAACTGACTCCGTGAATTTCATTTACTTCTGCTAAGTCTCGAAAAAACACTGTATAAAATTCACTGTTTTTTACGCATAATTTTGAATGTTTTAAGATTATTCAAAGATTTAGCTATAAACATTTCCAGTAAAACATTGGCGCAAAATATTGTTGATTTATTTAATATGGAATGAGCTATTATCACATGTATCTAATTATATACATTGTAATGATCTTGAACTTTTCAAGTGGAATTGTTCCCCTATATTTAATATGATCCTTTTTTTTTCTTTTTTCTTTTTTTTTTTTTTTTTGCATATAAAGACGTTACAATCAAAATTTGTAATTTATATCAGTAACATATGATAATTGAGGTGGAGTAAAGTGGAAAGACCCGTATCATAGATTGTGGGGAGGCGCGTATCATAGTTTGGGAAAAGCACACGAGACTCTTTCACCGACTCTGTACACACATATGTACATACAGTACACATTTTCATTTTCATGACTAAAATGTCGACAATATGATGTTTAAATTTGAATAAAATTGATGTCATCATTTTTTTTTTTTACACCTTATCAGTTAGCTGCACCTTTCGCTTTGTAAAGAGAGAAGGAAGATTTATCAATTGTAAGAATACAATGTATGGTTGTCAAAACAGATACAGTCCAACATGCTAATTACAAATTGGAGAAAAAAAAATTAAATAAATTGAAATGTCTACTGTATGTCAATCCCTTTGAACAAATTTTGTGTAATCTTTTAATGACAATTATCAATTACCTTCCTAAAGCGAAAAGAAAGTGTAAATATCAATTGTAAGAATACAATGTATGGTTGACGACAAATAAAAAAAAATAGTCCAACATGAAAATTAAAAATTGGTGATACCAAAATTTTAAAAAAATTTAAATGTCTAAGATATGTCAAATCATTTAAATAAACTTGATGGAATCTTTTTTAGCAAATTATCAATTAGTTGCACCAATTGCTTTGCAAAGCGAGAATAAAGATCTAAATATTCATTTTAAGAAGGCAATGGATGCTTATCAACAAAAGAAACAATTCAACATGCGGATTAAACTTTATAGATAATAAAATTAAACAAATAAAATGTCTACAATGTGTCAATCCCTTTGAATAAACATGATGTAACATTTTTACAAATTATCATTTCGCCGTACTTGTTGCTTCGTAAAATCACAAAAAATATCTAAATATCAATTGTAAGAAAACAATGTATGGCTGCTAAAAACGAAACAGACCAACATGAAAATTAAAAATTAAAAATACTAAAATTAAACAAATTCAAATGTCTATTATATGCCAATCCCTTTGAATATACTTGATGTAATCTTTCTTTCTTTTTTATTTTCTAAATTAACAATAACCTGTGCTTATCGCAATGGAAAGAGAGAATTGAATGAATACCAATTACCAGAAGACAATGAATAGTTGACAGTAAAAGAAAAAATTACAATTCGATTTACAATTTCGAAATAAAACAATTAAGCAAGTGTAAAAATTTAAATATAAGAAATATTTCAACAGTGGACAAAACATGAGACATCTAAGTTTGGTAAGAAAAAGAAAAAAAAAGTATTAAACTGTCATGTGTAATAGTGGTCCTCCTAAATACCAGTGAATGCTGGACAATCTCTTAATGCCTGAATTCACAAAGAATAAAAAGCATTAAAAGAGTACTGATCTCATAATACTCTTCGGTCAAACTCAGTTGAAGAAGAGAATTTAATTTTGATGTCTTCCAAAATCAAAATAAATAACTAAGAAACGGGAAGATTTCGTTAGAATCAGAAAAAGAGTTTACTGAACCTTGATGTAGTAGTGGTCCTCCTAAATGCCAGTGAATGCTGGACAATTTCCTAATGCCTGAATTCACAAAGAATAAATTGCCTTAAAAAGGCACTGATCTCATAATACTTTTCAGTCAGCCTGAGATTATGTAGCAACTTGTGATTGATGCCTTCCAAAAGACATGCAAAATGTTAAGAAAGAGGAAAAGTTTATTAGAAACAGAAAAAGGAGAGAGTATTGAACTGCTATGCAATATTGATTCTCCTATATGGCAGTGAATGATGGACAATCGCACCAATGATGAAGAAGAGATTTGAGGCAACAGAAATGTGGTTCTACAGAAGGATACTGAGAATACCATGGACTGAAAATCTGAGCAACGGCGAAGTTTTAGAGAAAATGGAGTCAAAAATCATAGAATGAGCTTGCATTTATTTCTGAGATGAGTAATTTACAATAATCTTGGAATTATTTCGAACTTTTGTTCTCATCTTGGTTGATATAGGTGTTATAATAGACACAACGTTTCGACCAAGTACCCTCTGGTCACCATCAAATGTGTTAGTATCATCTAGGGGTCATGAGTTCGATCGTTGGACTTGGTAGTGAGAGTACCTTGGACTTGGTAGTAAATCCAAGATGAAAGAACAATAATTGATTTCACAGGATATTTCGCAATAATCAACAAGATAATCCATATCAGCCCAGCTACGGACACCTGATGATAACCAGAGGGTACTTGGTCGAAACGTTGTGTCTATTATAACACCTATATCAACCAAGATGAGAACAAAAGTTCGAAATAATTTCAACATCATAGAAAGAGCTTGTTGGGATATGTAGGGTCTATAATGAGAAAACAGGACTTAGAAAATTTTATACTGACGGAAAATATTGAAGATAAGAGATAGAGGCAGGCATCACCTGCCCAACGAGCATGTGTAAACGGTTAGTAAAACAGGGATTAGGAGAGACATGACAGGGAGACTTATTGCTAAATGTTACAATGGACAGGAAGTGGTGGAGAGTGATGATTTCCTACGCCCTGAACAGACATGACACATAAAAGAAGAAAAGGGAGAACAAGAACAAGAAGCAGGACGTAAGTGAATAGCTACTAATGTCAACCAATCCTTTTGAAAATACCTGATGTAATCTTTTTTGCAACTTATCAATTAGCCGCGCTCTACCTGTGTGAAACATGACGACATTCAACTACATTATCGACTGAATGTCCTGATGTCTGCATATGCCTGACTTTTCTTTGCAGATAGATTCAACAAACGATAATACTCATTTGAAATACGCTAAGAAAAACCCAGAAAAGTTGTATTAAAGCATATTTACGCTATTTACTGCCATATAATACGCACTTATAATTCATACTGTAGGGGAATATGAATTAGCTGATTTGGCAGTGGATGCTGAACTCTCTTTCATATAACTTTTCGGTAAAATGGAAACAAAAAGAATACTTATATGTAGCATTAGAAACACGCAGTTGAAATTAATACAGGAAAGAGGGCTTGGAAAATTTGACACTCACAGGACATAATAAGGTGAAGGGATAGAGGAAAGCAGCGAATAACCTACCCAACGAGTTGGCAGAACGGAGATTAGGAGAGAAGGAAAAAGACAACATTTACTCAGAGCTTCAAAGAACAAGAAGTTGATCGCCAACGTTCCAGACGAATCGAAAAAGACGAAGAAGAAGGACTTTAATAAATAGCTACGAATGTCAACCAATCCCTTTGAATAAACCTGATGTAATTTTATTTTGTAACTTATCAGTTAGCCGCGCCTAGCTTTTTGTAATATGACTATGTTCAAGTGCATCACCGACCGAATGTCCTGATGTCTGCATATACCTGACTTTCTTTCACAGACAAATGCAACAAACGATAACACACTTTTGAAATTCGCCAAGAAAAATCCCCCCAAAAATGTCATTAAATCAGATTTACCGCATTTACTGTCGTATAATACGCATCTATAAAAAAGCTCATATATATCCATCTGACAATTCATCCACACTTACTATCGATTGTTAATATTTTAACATTATTTTTTAATTAAAATCATAATTTAACCATGTACAATCATGTAAATTTCCTTTTGAATAATAATATTTAAAACAGGAGTCGTTGTCTTTTTATATTTCAACATTATTTTATTTTTTATTTGTGAAATCATTTATAATCATAATTATATCTGTTTGGATTATTAGAAGATGGGTGTGTCAAAGAGATTTTAATTATCTACATTTCATTTTAGGGTTATCAAAGGATTAGTGTCAACTGGGGTATTAGTCTAGTATCGGTAGCCCAACAATTGATGTATAAAACGCAGAGTGAATTACGAATTATTATTTTTTTTTTTTTTGTATTTTTCAAAATCATGTGCGCCTTATATGGCTGTAAATACCGTATATGTACAAGAATACATTGGCATCTCTGAAATTCCTTGTGACAAGAAATATGAAACCCATGATCAGTTTTCGAACTTCAATAAAAAAGACAAAGTTAAAATGTGATTTTCAGCGTAAGCAGGAATACTAACGCAACACAATCTTTCTACCAACTTTCCTTCCATTACGAGTCCCGTAAGCCATTAAGGTCGTAGGCTTGTTTTGAATTTAGAATCTTAGAATCAGCAAACCGAATTCAGAATCTTAGAATCTGCAAACCAAAGCTATAGAACCCAGTCTTTCCTACTATTTTAGGCGGGATGGGGAGAAGTGATGGATACATACCTTTCCCAAGGGAAAGCACGTAAAGGAATGTAATAAACTTGACTGGAATTCGAACTCGGCTCACAGATTCCTAAATCCGAGCCGCAATCCATCGTGTTCATCCTATAATAACTAAGCTGGATTCCTTTAATGGATATTTATTCTAAAAATCTATTTCATAAAACTGGATTATCAGGAGAACACGTTCGCTTTGTTATGCAGATCGCACTACCAATATCAGCTTAAGCTGTTGGAACTCACTTGTATTAAGTCTAGGCAGCCTTTCCTTTGGAAACAGAAAACTGCCATTTTGGTCTTAATGTTATCTGCCTCTAACATATTTTCATTAGTATATTATTAACGCTGGTATTCTTGTTCTTTTTAAGCTTATGACCATATCACGTTGAAAAGCCGGTTCTCGTACGATTACCAAAGTTAAGCAATGTCAGGCCTGATCAATACCTGGATGGGTGACCGCTTGGGAATACAGGTGTTGAAAGCTTGAATGTGCGAGTGGTGTACTGGAAAAGGGCTCGGAATTAGAACTCTGAGAACCGTGTTCCAATTCTAATCGTGTTCGTTATATTCACTTACGCTTGAGTACATTTTAAAAAAATGAATTAATCTCTTCTCCACCCCCACCATACAGTTATGGGTTAGTTACTTGGAATTGCATCAGTAAATCATTATAATCTAAAAATAAAATGAAATAAAATAAAATAAAATAAAAAATCTCAGTTTAAAAATATATTCTGATTTGAAATAACCAGCAAAAGGTTGACAGACTTTATAAAAAAAATCTTTTTAATCGGAATTTTATCCTCGATCAAGTTTTTTGGGAAAAAAAGTGAATGAAACCTCCCTCCTTACAAAAAAAAAACAAAAACAAAAAAAAAAAAACGAAACAATAAGAAATGTTTGTCTGTAGTTCTGAGATGAGGCAGTATTTACATTATTTATATCGTTCGGACTATTGTCTTTATCTTTATTGACATATTCTTATTCACGGCGTTTCGACTGTAGCATGATCCGACCTTCCTCAGGTGACGGAAATATCGAACTGAACCGTTGGAAACAAAAACAATATTTTTTAGTGATTGAAAAAAAAAAGGTTCGGTTCAAAATTCTAATCACCTGAAGAAGACTGAAGCGTACGACAATCGAAACATCATGAATATGAATATGGCAATAAAGGTGAGGACAACAGTCCGAACTATGTAAATAATGTAAAAAAAAAAATGTTTTCTGTTTTTTATGCTCACTTCTTCTCTCTCTCTCTCTCTCTCTCTCTCTCTTATGAACTTTATTTTAAATATGCCCGTTTTTTACGCCTTACCGTCTTTTATTTATGTTTTTATCCGATTGCACAATAGTCCGAATAATGTATGTAACAGTGTTACAAAAACCCTGTTTTAATTAGAGTGTGAACCCCACTCCCCCCCCCCAAAAAAAGAAGTCATTATCGTTTTACCATTTTTTATGTCTCTATCTTATTGTACATCATAATTATCACTTTAACGTATTTTATTTATGTCTCTACCTTTTTTTCCAAAGTAATTATCGCTTTACTATTTTTGGCGGACCTGAAAGAGACTCTCACCACCTTTATTTATCATTTTTTTTACTTTTCTTATCGGGTATTACATAAAGTTGCCGATTATCAAAAAGAATTTGTAAAAATTTCAACATTTAAACAATTTTAGGGGTCTCAATTTCTCATACAACGTTATAATAAATCGATCCTCCATTTTGGAACCACTCGCGTTGGAGTCGCTTTGTTTTAGTTTTTCTGGGACGAGTTGTTGCTCTTTTTTTTTTTTTTTTGTCTTTTTCAAGTTTTCTTCAGTTCTTACGATGGCATCTTCCTCGGACACTTCAAGAATGGCTTTATTTTAAATTTTCACAAAAGATTCAGTTGTTGAATATGCGCAAGCAAAAAAGTTAATTGCACAGGGTCGATTTACTATAAGGTTGTATGAAAAACTGAGCCTCCCCACCCCCGCCTAAAATTGTTTAAATGCTGAAATTTTTGCAACTTTTTTTTTTGTCAATCGGAAAATTTAGGGTTTAATGGATAAGATTGCACGGAAAAAAGTAAAAAAGAATGATAATCAACAAATTTACAGGTGGTGGTAATGTCGTACCGGCAAGTGATTCCAAAAGGGAGGATCGATTTGCTATAACGTTTTATGAAAAACTGAGCCCCCACCCCCTAGAAATTGTTTAAGTATTGAAATTTTTCCAATTAACCTTTTTCTTTTTTTCTTTTTTTTTTTTGTCAATCGGAAAGTTTAGAGTGTAATCGATATGATTGCAGTGACAAAAGTAAAAAAACAAAAAAACAATAAATTTAAAGGTGGTGGTAGTCTCCTTCAGGTCCGCTCTATTTTTTTATTTCTTTACCTTATTGATTGTTTATCTAAACGTACAAAGCAATGATCGCCTTACCGTTTTTTGTTTATGTGTCTATCTTTTACTACAATGTAATTACCGCCTTACAATCGTTTATTTATTGTATAAAGTAACTATCGCCTTACCGTCTTTTACTTATGTCTCTATCTTTTTGTTCTAATTAGGTATTACAGAAATTATTACGGAGTCGCCAACTGGGTGATTGGATGAAAAACAACCAATCACGGGCTACCTTTTCAGATTTTCAACAAACTCCCCACGTGAGCGGGTTTTACAAACTTCCTTCCTCTTTTGCTTGTTGAGACCTTACAGACAAGACGTCCCCGTCTGCTCTCCGTCGTCTAGACCCAGGATACGTGAGGGTATTTGACAGCAACTGAAGCACAGAAGTCATGGCTCCATTTCTACAACCCAGCCATAACGACACAGGAAATATAAACTGTTAAAAGGACGCATCTTTCAGAGAAGTTCCGCAAACCCAACTGTTTGCAAGAGACTACCCTTTCTTCTTTTCTCTCTTTTCCTGTAAATACAAGTTTATAACATCTTCATCTGTGTTTGTGTTCCTTTCTTCTCGCCGGCGTCACAATATTGTTGCCAATTAAAATTGGGAAATTCCCAATAGTATCGCCTTACCATGATTTATTTATGTCTGTAAATTAGTGTACAAATAATTATCGCCTCACCATCTTTAATTTATGCCTCTATCTGATTGTACAAAGTAATTATCGGCTTATCATCTTTTATTTAATACTGTATCTTATTGTACAAAGAAATTGTCGCCTTACCCTCTTTTATTTATTTGTCTAAGTTATTGTAGAAAATAATTATCGGCTTACCATATTTCATTTATATTTCTATCTAATTGTACAAAGTAAATATCGGCTTATCGTCTTTTGCTTATATCTCTATCTTAATGTACGAAGTAATGATCGCCTTACTATAATTTATATATGTCTCTATCTTCTGCTAAAAAAATTAAGTATAATTTTACCATTTTATTTTTCTATCTCTATCGTATTGTAAGAAGTAACAATCGCCTTACTATCCTTTATTTATGTCTTTAACCTAATCTACAATGTTTATCATCGCCTTACCATCTTTTATTTATGTTTCTATCTTATTGTAAAAAGTAATTATCGCCTTACCGCCATTTGTTTATTTCTCTATGTTATTGTAGAAAGTAGTTATCGCCTTAAGATAATTATTTATGTCTCTATCTTATTTAGAATGTTATTATCGCCTTACCATCATAAACTTATGTCTATCTTATTGTACGAAGTAATTATCCCATTACCATAAACAATTTCGGGGATTTTCTTTCTTAAAACAATAGGCATTAACCTTTTTTTAACTGTCTTCGCCCAAAACAAGTTGACAAGGGTCCATTGACATTGTTACCCAAATAATAATTTCTACGCACCTGTTTTTAATATCCATTCTCTGAGTCACCTATATTTTCAAGTGACAAGAATGCCTTATCAGTTTTACCCTGATGTCAGTGAAAATACCTTTTCTCTAAATTACTTGACTCAGAATCAAAACATCTGTTATCTTTAATTCTTTCACGAGAGTCATGCCAGCCAGACAGTCGAACCCAAAAATGAAATTTCCCTTTCCTTTAACAAGAAACAATAACAAATAAATTTATCTTTCCTTTATGTTTAGAATGACCGTCAGCTTTCTTTGGGGTGACTGAAACCGATATCTATTGTTTCTGTGGCTTGAAAACAAATCCATTTCTCTTTTCTTTCTCATCTTTCCGGGTTTACAATAATAGAGAAATACCAGATGTTATTTTTCGTCCCTGCTTTCTTTTTAAAGATAAAGATTTTCCAGCTACAGTTAATAATTAGTTAATAAAATTAATCACCTCCGTTTCCCTTTGCTCATATTCGGAGGATAAAGAAAATTTCTCTTAGTATATTCTCTTATGATCTATAATAGTCATTTGAAGATTTTCCGGTTATGGTTATTAATTAATTAATAAAATTAACCAATTCCGGTCCGCTACAAGATATTGTTATACAACTAGAAAAAGAATAGTTAAGATACCACACTATACTTTAATCGCGGTAACACGTTCAGGATTCGGTCTCCTACCATCCTTGTCGATTATGTGTCTTAGGTATTTGATTTTTTTCATGAAAAAATCGCATTTGGTCATAAGTTTCAAACCGTACTCTTGAACTTTAGCAAAAAATTTGTGGACATGATCCTACGCTTTGGCTTTTCATCAGAATCTCATCTAAATAAGCGACTGCGAAGTCAAGGCCGCTCAGTATAGTATCCAAGACTTGTTGAAATATTGATGGCGCTAACTTGGCCCCAAACAGTAAACGTTCGAATTTATATAATCCGCAATGCGTATTTATACATAATAACTTCGAACACACCTCTTTGACAGGAATGTGCAAATAAGCGTCGCAAAGGTCAATTTTCGAGAAAAACTTTCCCCATTAAGATTCGCAAAAATGTCTTCGGGACAAGGAAGAGGGTAATGATAGTCCTTCGTAATAGCATTAAATCCTGTCGAAAAATCAGCGCAAACGCGTATGTTTTTGATTTCTTTTTTAAATACACCGCTAGTGCGGCTCATTCGCTGTACTTTACTTTGGATAGAACTTCAGTTTTTACTAATTTAATTTAAGAGTCTTCACGTTGAACATTGTATTAACAATCAATTTTCTCTCTAATTTAATTTTTCCCCTCCTCGGGAGCGTATGAAAAATTCTCTATCGCACTCCAAATGATACCTTGCGAAAAAGAAAAATCGTTTTCGATGAAATTCCTACAGTTTGTTAGTTCCAAAACTTGCTTTTGAAATTCGAGCTGTCTCTCTTTGATTTTCCTTCTGGGTTTACAGAAATAACTTTTCCATTCTTTCCTGTTGAGAGAGCAGTTGGTGTTGCCACTTCTCTTGCTGTTCATTCTGGAACTTTACAAGATCTAATAAAATACTTTTGAAATCCTCCATAATGTGTCTCCTCACCCCCACCCCAGTTTTACTTTCTGATTTTTTTCTAGATGCTTTACAAATGAAAAAAATTGTGACGAAAAAAAAAGGTTTTCGTAATTTCATTGGCAATTACAGGTAATTATTTTACGAAAACTCGTTTGCTCGTGTTTTAGAGAGTTCCTTGTTAATCCCTGTGTTCCTCGCAAATCTTCGTCGCCAAGTTGCTGTGGCCTGGTAGGGCCAGGAAGAAAGACACGGAAACAAGAAGGTAGGTTGAACTAGTTAGTGTATTAGAATAACAGAACATATATATAAAAGAAATAAGAATGTTATTAGTCAGGAGATAGAAGTGTAAGTCCGAACTGTCAAGTTACACTGCCTTTCGACTGCCTCCCCGTAAGTCACGCCGGTTAGTATTTATGGGGGAGGAAAAGTCCATTCCACTGTAGAATAGGCACCATAACACTTACCATCTTTTATTTATGTCTCTCACTTATTGTACAAAGTAAATATCCTTTTACCGTCTTTTATTTATGTCTCCATCTTATTGTACGAAGTAATTATGACCTAGCCATCTTTTATTTGAATGTCTTATTCTACAAATTATGTATTTACTATCTTTTAGTTAAGCCTCGATCTGGTTGTATAAAGTAATTATCGCCTAGCCATCTTTTATTTAAGCCTCGATCTGGTTGTATAAAGTAATTATCGCCTAGCCATCTTTTATTTAAGCCTCGATCTGGTTGTATAAAGTAATTATCGCCTAGCCATCTTTTATTTAAGCCTCGATCTGGTTGTATAAAGTAATTATCACCTAGTCACATTTTATTTAAGTTTCTCACTTGTACAAATGAATTATTGCCTTACCATCTTTAATTTATGTCTCTATTTCTACAAATTTATTATCGTCTTACCATCTTTTATTTTTGTTTTTATCTTATTATACAATGTAATTATCACCTTACAATCTTTTTTTTATGACTCTATCAAATTGTACAAAAAAATTATCGCCTAACCATCTATTATGTATGTCTATTTTATCGTACAATGTAATTATCGCCTTTCCGTTTATTTATGTAACTATCGTATTGTACAAAGTAATTATCGCCTTACCATCTTTTATTTTTTATTGTATCCTATTGTACAAACTTTGATATTAAAGTGTAAAAGCAACCTCTTCGTATCGTGGAGTAACCGTTTTGGTGGTCTTTACCGTAATCAATTTTCGCATGATTGTTTTTAAGTTTAATTAAGTAATTCAGTTAAGAGCCATTCGAGACATGACTGACTGGGCAGAAGGTTATCCCACAGTAGATTGCCATTACTTTCTGCGGTAGACTGTTTGCCAGCCAAGGCTAGAGAACCCAATATGTCCTATTATTTAACCCATAACTGGAGGGAAGAAACGCACAAATAACCTTTTCCAAGGTTATTTGTGCGTAAGTGAATGCGAGGAATTCAACTGGAATTTGAACTCGGCACCCCGATTTGTAGTTCCGAGTCGATATCCACCGCACCACATCTGGCACACAATCTCAAATGCAGAGTAACCAGTAAGGATAGCCCAATAATGCTAGTTAACGACATGCGTGTCTAAACTTGCTTGACATAAGAACCAAATATTAGGTTTCCGATCTTCTCGGCATAGATTAGACGTGGTAAGAAGCCGAAAGTATGGGGCACCCAGTGAGGATCGAAGTAACTATTCAGTCGTAATTGATCGACCTAGACAATCTTGCTAACTGTTACATTACGTCCAAGTACCCAAAATAAATATTAGTGTGAGTGATAAATAATTTCCGTTTTTGTTTATCAACTTCATTCTGAGAAAAAATGAAGTCCAATTAAAATTTAATTCTATTATATATTCACCATTTTTTTATCATTTCACCTCAAGCAAGGCGGGACCGCCACTAGTGTTTAGGGGGTAACAATAAATGAAAACCTAGGTACAGGTTGTATTTAAGAAAAAATAAAAGATGAACGGGATTTAAGAAGATGTCAATTGACATTCCATTTCAATTTTTGGATGTTGTAGCTATCAAGGGAAACAAGTAAACGAAAAAAGTTCCACAGGCAGGAACTGTGAGAAAAGAAAACGTTCGAGTACAAGAGACGGCTACATTTAACTATTTGAACGGTCATTATTTGCAATGAATTGTTGTCGCTTATCAGGCAGCGCTTCGACACCTTATGATTTATTTTCTGGTGTTTTTGATGTGAAAAAGCTTTCAATAATCTCATGAATGTGGGTTTCATTAGAGAAAGTTCTCATCGAAGCGTTTTGCAGCGTTCAAAAAAAAATGCAAGTTCAGATGAGTATCACTGTTCTCTTTTGGACGAAGATGAAATAACAGATAGAGAACACCACTGGAAAATACGAAAACTTAAAGAATCAGCGCATATTTTCGGGATACACAAATTTCTTAAGGAGGTCAAGCATAGGAATGAATGCAGTATGGAATGCAATAATATGGAGTGATAGAGAAAAGCAATAGCATCAATATTATAATATGAGCTCCGGTAAAAAAAAAAGGAAAAAGATTATTAGACATTAGGATTATAAATCCCAGAAATTCATACACTGACGTCCTCAAGGACCCATGACCCAGTGGATAAAAGCGTTAGTTAAATCCAGGGATTTAAATACTTTGCTGCAGCAGTGATGAACAAAAACTTGAGTTAAAAAGAGTTGAGTTAAAGGGAAATAACTAAGACATCCGGAAGTGGCATGATTCATGGAACAAGAAAAATCTACCCCAGTGATTGAAATAAAGAGTTCAGTTCGAAATTACAATCACCTGAAAAAGAACGGGGTGTACAACGGCCGAAACGTCGTATGGCAATAAAAATGGCAATAAAAATGAGGACAAGTGTCTGAACAATGTAAATAATGTCAGTAAGCGCAGGTGAATATGGCGGATGGGGTAGAATAGATTAAACGAGTTCCACAATTGTTTCTTGTGTTATTCTCTACTGTATTTTCTGCTGTCATGGAATAGATGCGTCTACTTTTTCAAGTGGTGGTGGTGGTGGTGGGGGGGGGGTCTTGTAAATGAGTAATACCAATCTCTGATGTAATGTACCAAAAAATTAGAACTAAATGTGATTAACTAAAAAATAGAATCGCAGTTTTTACTTTAGAGTTTTCAATCTCCTAGAATGATCTCTTAACAAGGACTCGTAGTCTCTCACTCGGTGAACATTTTGTATGCTAGTATGGTCGTTGACATCGCAAGATGTTTCATCCTCCCATTTTTAATCCTGCACTGCCTAGTCACACACTTTGACAGAAAAGCCTAGTTCTAAAAATATATACACTACCGGCCATAATTATTAGGCCACCCTAGTTTTTTTTTAATTTTTTTTTTTAAGAAAATGATGTATTTCGTACTATTTTTAGTATTTATTGCCAGTTGGATAATTCTAAATGAAAATAGAATGGTTCTATTGTTAATACTGCACAATAACATGTGCATCAAATGAACTGTTCTGGTGTCCAGTTTTTGTGCTCTCTTTCCCATGCTAGTCTCTTCTTCTTATTGGCTGGCCGAAGCAAAGGCGTCCTAGCTGCTTTGTAAAAATTTTCAAAGTGATAATATCAAAAGAACCATTCTATTTTCATTTAGAATTATCCACTTGGCAATAAATACTAAAAATAGTATGAAATACATCATTTTTATAAAAAAAAAACTATATATATATATATATATATATATATATATATATATATATATATAAAGACTTTGTCTCTTTAATAGAGCGTATTCATGCCGACTTTGAAGTTTTGGTGAGGACACCGTTATGATGTTCTCACTCGTCAGGTCTTGTACAACACCGTACCGACACACACTAAAAATCCCAGAGACAAGCAAATACATGATATCCGTATTACCCCGGAAGAGGGTGTTAAATCCCAGCTTACTTTCTCCTAGGTGGATACTATCAAATGTTTGGCGTCTATCTTTCCCAGTGGGTTAATCGCTCATCTGGACACCAACACCGGTATTTCTATGTTTCCGTGCGTGATATATATATATATATATATATATATATATATATATATATATATATTGAACAGTTCAGGACAGATTTAAATTTGACCAGTAAACAGTTGTATTAGAAAGTGTTAAATGGAACTTTAACATGTAGAGATTTTAGATATTTGAGTTGTGACTGTCAGTCGATTACGCTACCATGGTTTTGACCATTTCGGTTTCGTCAGGCGATTCGTATTTAATTGCTTTTTTCCATCACTTTTGTTATTACATATCGCACTCTGTGATAATAGATCTGCCAGGAATGATGAAATATTATAAAAACCAGGACGCAAATTTACTCAAGGCACTCGAAAAACATTTCCGTTTTAGTGATTTTTTTCTCCTTTAATCAGAGTAATATTTTTATATCCAAACTTCGATCAAAGAAGAAGGCAATTCACTAAGACGAAAATGTTTATTGAATACCTTGATCACTAGATCATCTCGAAAACGCATATTCTATTTAACACTCTTTCTCTCCTCGGGGGTTATCCTGGTCACGGGACCATGTATTTTACACTTCCACTTCCACGGGCCCATTCTGGTCAATGTGCACCATATCTATCTCTTCCTTCTCAGGTTGAGGTGTCTACTCGGTCTTAACAGAACTCAAGGGGTTGGCTGTAGGTCCTTGAACATCTGCAGGTTAGTCGACCGGTCCGTTAGTTTAAATCTGCTTCCTGCCCACGTTGTGATTATTTGATCCAGAAAGCAGAAGTGTTGTTCATTCACGATCGAAAATATAGACACGGCTGAGGGAGCCTGTTTTAAACATTTTAGAAAAAAGAATAATAAAAAAAAAAAATGTCCGCAGAAAGCCGGAAAAACAACTGTTCAAGGGCTGCATTGTTAATGTCTTTTATATATAAGAAAAGAACAGAAAAAGAAAAAGGTTACAGAAAGGAAAAGTATTTAGCATAACAACTCACACACTGGATTCTAGACAGAATAAGAGTGTGCATGGTTAACTTGTTAAATCGTCTCAGAAGATATATAACTCTTTTCAACAATGTTCTCCAGACTCTTTTGACGGAGTCAATTCTTCTCAAATAAAACGCTGGGACAACGGTGCCTTCAAAAGTACTGGTACAAACGACGGATGATGCAATACCGATATTGTCGGGCTGGTGACGAACCTTAAGTTTCATATACTCAGCGGTTTTTGCTAAATGCAAGCGCTACGACGACAATACTTCTCAAAGTCCTTGGGCGACTTTTAAATTTCAAGGATCCGCAACAAATTCAGGGCGACGCTTCAACTTTTCAAATCGTAATCTCCTTGTCGAGAACCCTCAATCCGACTTCTTCACAAAACATCAGTTTCACATAATCATTTCATAATCTTCTTCTTCCTCTTCCTTGTTCTTCCGTCGTCCCCGCTGGCAACAACAAATACAGTCTGCAACAAAGCCTCCGTCTGAAACAATAGGACCAAATGCAAGTAAAATATAAAATATATTTTACTCTTCTTTTTCATTCAAAGACGTCTTCGGTTACAAGGTTGTTTGATCCGAACTGTCAGCAACCTTACTCCAGCGTGGGTGGGATGACCCGTTCTTACTCAACCATACACTCACACGGTTCTGGTCTCTCTTGTCATCAACCTCCTCACCGGGGAGACCCGATCTCACACACAACCGTACGCTTCCACGGTCTTGATCCGACTCCTCTTTTCTTCAGCTTTACTACACGCTTATATAGGAAACCTGGAGGGTTATAATCCAGGTCATCACGCGGTTATCACGACTGCCTGCTTAATCAGCGCTATCTCCATTTTCAGTTGATAACAAAATATTTCGTTCATTTTCATTGTCTTCTGATGACCCAAATTAAACGGCACCCAACTTATGCTTAGATCAGATTTCGCTACAGGTAAACAAAATACATTTCGATATTCCAATTTACTCCAATTTTTTTTTTTCAAGAAAATTATTTCGTTCATTTTCATTGTCTTCTGATGACCCCAATTATACTGCACAAAACTTATACCTAGACCAGATTTCGCTACCGGTAAACAAAATACGTGCTGGTTTTAATTTATTTAAATTTAATTTAATCAATATTGCCACGTTTGCTGGAAGTCGAAATTCTGTTTAAAAATTCTTAATAAAAATTAAAAAGAAAGAAACGAATGACATGACGTTTCGGCCTTCTTCAAGTGTCAGGAATTTTGAACCCTTTAAACGTGTGTATGTGTTTGACTCTCTCTCTCTCTCTCTCTCACAAACACACACACACACATTTCTATGAGCGGCCTTAAACCAAATCCAGGTGAAGAAAGCAACACTTTTTTAAAGTGTGTTCTCATATCCCACAGTGAATTCTATGGAATTCTGTAATCAATGTAGTGAAAAGCAAAGCAAGGAAGTTAAAAAAAAAAAGTGGTTTATAAAAATAGCTCTTTATCCCTTCGTGCTTCTGTTACTATTACTATTCTTATTAATTACGTCGTGCAATCAGTTGTCTAATCTTGAAAACCAGCTCTCGAATATATCATATTGGTAAGAGGGTGACCTGAATTATAAAAAGGCGACAGATGGCAGAGCGGGCGAAGGGAATTTACTTGGGGGCAAATATATCAGTCAGTAAATGAACTACAGTCTTTGTCAGTGAGGACAGAAGCAGAGTTTCAGTTTGCATGAATCAGCTATGCTCTAGGACGGATCATTCATAGAGTTGGCAGATATCTACAGCCAACTAGGTCATCTGTTTAGGAGAGAAAATTCCAAAAAAAACCCCAAAAAACTACGACTTCGAAAGCGAACTCGATCAAAATTTGAACTCGACTTGCTTAATAACCGCTATGCTACCCGCATATTATTTCTAGTAGTCATGCTATTTTACACACACACACACACACACACACACACACACACACACACACACACACACACACACACATTTCTAAACACCTGGTCATCCTGCTTAATTTCGCGACGTAGATCTTAAAACTCCATACTTACCTAAGTCTTATTTTTGATTGAACAATATTGACACACCTAAGAAGTATATTCTCCAGCTACCACTCTCTAATTTTCTAAATAAACATGAATTCATCTTATATTTTCAAAATAAATAATTTTCACCTTTTATTTTAACATATCATTTGAAGAAGTACAGTATTGTTCTGAAACATGAAAATTTTTGTGTAGTGATATAATGCTTTTATAAACCGTTGTAATAACAAAATTACAAGGCGGGCGCGAAATGAGACACGCTTTGGCGACCATGTCCTTGTCCATAGCGGCGAACTCAACAATGTTCCTCACCACTGGTCGCCGGACTTGTGGCCACCCTCCTCACACGACTGCAGCTCCTTTGACTATTTTTTCGGGGGGCGGGGTGATCGAGGCCAAAACTAACAAGTACGCCCACAGCACGGTCGACTCTCTGAAAGCTGCCATTGTGAATGCGTTCGCTGCTATGGACAAGGACATGGTCGCTAAAGCGTGTCTCATTTCGCGCCCGCCTTGCAATGGTCGACGCCGCCGCCAGCGGTTACATTGAAAAATAATGTAGTATGTAACTCCAACTGTTGCTAAATAAACTGTTGGGTCTCTGCATATACAACTTTTGTTTTTATTGCCTATTTTGTTTTCTTTTTGTCAAGTGTTGGATTTTGCTGCAACACCATATATATATATATATATATATATATAGTTTATGGTTATAAAAGTGGCTCCCCTTATTTCATTTGCTTTGAAGTCGTCTGAAGATTGCGTGAGCGTGAAACTCGGGTTACGACTAGGGCTATCCTTTCATAGGCTGTTTTTGCTTTGTATATGTCATCGTATGTGATATTAGGCTGGAACAGATATTGCTTTCAACTTTCACGCCAGACCGTCAAAGGGAGCCAGGTGCATGATTTACCAGAAGGTGCTCTCATACACCGAATGCAGAAGTATGCGGTCTCACTTTTGCATCTGATATTGCAAATATGAGAACGAGAATGTTGGGACCACTCAAAATAATGTTTACAGTGATAAAACCTGACGGATTAATAATAAAGAAAAAGCCCATTGCTTCTTTAGAAAATACTTTGTTTACTTTCGGATACAAAACTGATCATATATGAACTTTCGCAAATATGGGACAAGAAGGATTTGTGCTTAAAGGAAGTATTCGGCCTAGCATCGTCGATAACGCCCTTCGTGGCCCAGTTGATTGGAAGCACGTTCGCTTTTACGACGGTTTCTCCTGCAAAAAACTTCGAATCCCGCCAGAGGGCTTATATTCTTCATTAATAAGATTTCTCAAATATTCAGCTCGTTAAACGAAAATAAATATACTACTTAAAATAAACGAAGCGTCTACTCAAATGTGGGCATATTCTCTTTTCAGCTATGGGTTGAATAGTAGGACAGATTGGGTTCTATATCCTTGGTCTGCAACCTGTTTACCGTAGAAAGTAATGGCAACCTACTGCAGGAAAATTTTTTGCTTAGTCAGTCATGTCTCTTTCAAGACATGATCACCCAAGCGTGTATTACGTATGGCACTTACTGTACTTAATACGATGTGCGTTGTGATGCAATGGATATCAGCTTAGAATGAGAAATCAGAGAACCAATTTCGACTTCCAGTTGAATTTATTGCATTCACTTACACACAAACACCCTTTTTCATCTCTTACAATTACCCAAATACATCTTTTCCCTCCAGCTATGGGTTGAATAGTAGGACAGATTGGATTTTATAGTCTTGGTCGGCAAACAGTCTACAGCAGAAATAAATGGCAACCTACTGCGGGTAAATCTTCTGCCTAGTCAGTTATTAATCGAAATAGATGTGATCACCGAAGTGTACATCATGTATGGCACTTAAGTGACTAATTGACCATCACTAGAAAAAGTTTTCTGATTCGAATCGAGTGCTCAACTATAATGACCTTGGGTTAGCGTAGGAAATGCATGTATAAACGCCTGTATAGTGTTTCACCCGGCTGAGCATTTCTCCTCGGTGGTAGTAGCTGGATTTCGAGATCAACGCCTGGTACCACAATGACCCACAATAACTCCATTAGGTCCAAAAATAAATATACGTAAATAAATAGGATATACGTAACCATCCTAGGTTGGTTTTACTTTTAAGTAAGGATCATTAAAAATTCTCCCTTTTGAAAATTGTAGGACGGCATTAAGAGCTACAAAGTACAGGAAATTGTGGAGAGTCATGATCACCTACATCCGGAGAAGACACGGCACATAAAGAAGAAAGCCGGTATTGCTAAAATTAGTTATAAAGTTCCAGGTTTTCAGTTAACATAAAAAAGTCACTTTTTTTTTTGTTTTGCTTGACCTGTCAAAACCGGGCTTACAGTGTTAAGAATTCTTACTCACAAGCGCTTTGTTTTCATAATATTGACGGATTGGTTAAGACGTGCAACCAATAAGAAAACGGGGGAGGAGTTTGCGCCAATCAACTGATTTGGGGAATAGGACTGATTGGCTGGATTTTAAATGAGATATCAGAGGAGGATTTCAGAATATATTTAACGTCACTAATCTTGGGTGGGATTTAATAGAACAAGTTAACGAGATAACGAAAATAGCAATCGGAAACAACTGGATTAATTTTAACCTTGGACAAGTGAATAATACCTTGAGTCCTAACCTAATCATCTCCATGTTCTGCTTGTAACAGACCGTTCCGATCTGGTTGTCTGTGTGCCGAAGGTTCTGGAGTATTTCGTTCTTGTTGTCACAACACCCGACTCCATATCATTACTTCTGCTTTCGTTTCTCCGTTTTAAAGAATTGTGATCGACAAAACCCTGGAATTTTTTCTTCTTCTTCTTCGATGTGCCTTGTCCTTTCAGGACGTAGGCGATCATGGCCTTCCACGTCTCCCTATCCCTGGCGACTCTTAGCACGCTTTCTCCTGTAACATCTCGCAACCCCCGTTCTGTCATCCACCTGCTCAGGCCCTTCAAATATGTTATCCGCTTCTTTCCTCTGTCTCTTTTTCCCTCTATCTGGCCTGTTAGTATCATGTATCACCAAGCCCTCCTTCCTCATTGCATGTCCCAGGAACTTCAGTTGTCTCTTCCTGATGCACAATATTAATTTTCTTTTCGTTTCCGTTCTTTCCAAAACCTCGTCATTGCTCACACGCTCGGTTCACGATATCCGCAGCATCCTTCTGTAGAACCACATTTCAGATGCTTCTCGTTTTCCTTTCATCTTTGTTGATATTGTCCAACATTCACTGCCGTATTGAAGAACTGACATCACATAGCAATCTAGTACTCTCTTCCTTGTTTCTAGTGAAATTGTCCTGCTTCTTAATACTTTCCTCAGCTTCTGGAACGCGTCCTTCGCCATGCCAATTCACCTTTGGAATTTTATCACATGCCCTAAAACTTGTCGTAACCGGTGGGTGTGCTATTAGCACAAAGCCAGGATGTTATTGTTGAATACAAGTATCCCTGCTTTACGAATGATTATTTTTACGCCACTTCGTCATTTATACGAAGTGAAATGCCAACATTAGTACATTTGTCACTGCTAACCGAAATGTAAAAACCAAAGTAAGGAAAAGAATGTTTTTATTCATGTCATTCTGTCTCAAATAGATAGCATGTTTGATTTTAGTTAAGAATATTTAAATCTTAAACATTTTTATAAAGCAACGAGTTTAATTTTCTAAAAGATGTTATAAGTTCTATCTAAATGGTGTTGTAGCGAATAAGAAATTAATTAAAATCAACCTTCTTCTTCATTTTTACAAAAATTCACAATGACGTGTGAAACCCTGGGTTTTCACAAATAGAAAAAGGATTGACCACGTGCTTAAAGAAAAAGTCGAACCCACATTTCGCAAATAGGTGTTAAAATGATTTTTGACCAATGGGAGTGACTTGTAAGACTTGAAAGGACTTAGCGATCCAGTGTGAAATTCAAAAGGACATATAAATGACTTCGCAGCTTCAAAGACTCAGATGAGAGCAATGAAAGAGAGACACACATCTAAAATGTAACTTCCACTTCAAGCGACTCGGATATTTTCCTCTTTCTCTTTCTCCTCGTCTCTTTCAACAATTACTGCGACGAACATTTTGTACGAACTCTATCCTTAACTTTTAATAATGTTTCCAATTGCACATTAACTTCAACAACACATGTTATTCTTTGCTTTTAATAAATTTCTGTTTTAAAATACAAAATGTATATTATTATTCTTACACTATTCCACATATTCCAACCTGCCGACAACCAACCTTCTGATAATGATGAAAACCTGATAATGATAATATTTCTGTATAAATCCTGTAAGCTGTAGGGAGTTCGGTTAAGTAAGACACAAGGCCAAGTCTAAGAAACATTAACCAGTTCCCTACGCTTCAGTATCATAAACTGAAATGCTATCAATATGACAAACTCGTATTTTGATTATTTTATTGTTATTTTAACAAAGTCAAATGATAGCGTTAAGAAACATAATATACAGAAAATGTATAAAACAAAATACAACACCACCATGAGTTTGAAGGTAGTTTTCAAACTAAAACCACTCGATCAAGTAAAAAAAAAATAGTACTGGCAAGATTTTTTTTAGTGAAGACATCTGTGTCTCAGGAGATTTTAGTTAAATTATTTTTACCCAGATTATAAAAAGATAAAGGGCCATGAAGTCGGTTAGGCAAGTCGCCATAGATAAGCGAGAAATATGATTTCTTGGAGTTCATTTCTTTTTCTGTAAATCGTGAATTTTTCTATAATTACGAAATATTAATAAATTTACTAAATACTCTGTAATTACTAACTATACACCCTTGGAAATCATATTTCCCCACAAACTAAAACCAAGAGTTTATTTCTTATCCTAACTTTCTTTCTGTAATAAAATAAAAAAAAGTCTGCTTCTAGACATCACGATGACTTACGCAAATTCTTTTATTTATATTTTCTTTTTAGTTTTAACGCTGATTATAAAAATGTGCTTTTCTCTTTGCTTTTTTTTTCTACGGTTCTGATGAAATATGTGCTAATTTGGTTTGCAATAAACAGTAAAATAGTGGTATTTCTCAAAGAACATTTTTATTGACAAACAAAAGTTAGCAATTCTAGTTATTCTTTCTTTCTTTCCTTTTTTTTTTTTTTTTTTTTTTTTGTTCAAAGAATTTACCCTAAGCTGTAAACGATGTAATTGTAGCTAAAATATATCACGTTTAAAAAAATATATTCAAGATTGGTGCAGACGAGTTAGAGGTCGGCTCTGTCTGAGCGAGGGGAGGGGCTCATAATTTCATTAGTCTAAGGACCCTCGAAGGTTATAATCTGGCCCTGACCCTACTACTTGCAAAAACTTTTTGTAAACGATGGTTGTGATAGGGGCAGGATGTCGAATACAAACATCCCCATTTTATGGATGATTACTTTACGGGGTGGATGTGCGTCGTGGTGCAATGGATATCGGCTCGGAACGAGAAATCGGGAAGCCGAGTTCAAATTCCAGTCGAATTCTTTGCATTCACTTACGCACAAATACCCTTAAGAAAAGTATTAATCCGTCTCTTCCCTCCAGTTATGGGTTAAATAATAGGACAGATTGGGTTCTGTAGCCTTGGTCGGCAACCAGTCTACCGCAGAAAGCAATGGCAACCTACTGCGGGATAATATTCTGCCCCAGTCAGTCATGTCTCTTTCGAGACATGATCACCCAAGCGTATATCACGTATGGCACTTAACTGACTGACTTTACGCCATTTCATTTCTACGAAATACCGACATTATTACATTATGCCCTACTATCGAAATTTTCGTAAATGAAAGAGGCAGTCGCCGTGAGTTTAAAATGTTTAACAGCGTCAGCGTTCCCAGATCCAAAACGGAGTCTCACCTTTCGTCATATGCTGCTGTTTAAGCTCAGGCATTTGAGCTCATACGGTTCTTTGTAGTCAATAAATATATAATGCAAATATGGCCTAAAGTTCTCTTTCGAAAGTAAAGTAATTTTTTTCCTCAGCAAGTTCCAAAAAGTAACATTTTCTAGAGAAGAATCTGTCTTTGCGAGAGAACGCTTCCCTGACAACTAAAATGGTCAATTGTAGCAAAATATTATGCATGGCTATTTGAGGGCGGCTGGAACACTCAAATTTTTCCCCCATATTAATCAATGAAAATTGCTGCTTCGCTTTAAGCCATTTCACATTGTAGCGTAGGGAGATGGTTAATGTTTCTTTGATTCGGCCTTATGCTAGACTTAACCAAACTTTTTACAGTTTACAAGTTTTATGCAGAATTTTTCCTCATCACAAATTATCAGAAGGTTGGTTGTCAGTTGGTTGGAATGTGTGAATTAGTGTAGAAGAGTGGAATAATAAAATACTACATTTTGCATTTTAAAATATAAAGTTATTGAAAGAAAAAAATAACAAGTTAATGTGTAATTAGAAACATTATTAAGAAGTTAAGGGTAGAGTTTGTGTTCAATAATAAAGTTATGGGTGTCAAGACTTGTAGAAAATGTTTGTAATAGTAATTGTTGAAAGAGTAAGTACGTATGTCTTCAGTAGGAATGTCTTTGGATAGAGAGGAAGAAGTAAAAATAATCAGTACACGAGAAATAAGAAGAAAGAGAACAAGATGCGACCTGACCTTATCTCCGGGTCGATTTGAAGTTAAAGTTACATTTTAGTTGTTTCGTCTTGCGGCTCCCATCTAACTCTGTTGACCGGTCACGGAATGTCCTTAAGTAATTAAATCTAGTCATGTGACCGGCTCCAGCGAACATTTTCGCTTTTAGATGTGAAATAACGTCATTATGAATTTTCTGTTTTTAATCCAATCAGGATTCAGGATTTGCTTTTCGCACTGACTTGTGAATAATCATTTGAATCCACTTTTGCGTGTGTGCAATTTTACTTTGGGTTTTTCCAAAACGTTTTTAGTTCTTAATTTCTTATCCCCACAGTATTACCAAACTCTTTTACCTTCGGATGCAGGGGAAAAACATGTAGTGAAGCGTATGCAGACCCTTACACATTGGTAGTTAGTAGAGTCAACTGTCTCCACCCGAAATAAACATGGCAAAGAATAAAGATTAAATATAAATGGTGTTTGTACTGGAGCGAACAATGAATGGTTAGTCGTGCATAATATTGAAAGTTTCTTTGTTTCGTTCGTTCGTTCGTTCGTTCAGTGTCTTTTTCGGCACTTCATCTGTTTCTTTAGCTTGCGTTCGTCGCATATCTTTCTCGGTTATTCTTTCAGGCATCAACACCAATCTAAATATTTTCCTGTAGTGACTCCATCTGAACGCTTCTGTAACAATGAGAAACGGATATTGTTAAGCAAATCTTGTTTTAACCTGGGCTTGAACAACCGCCTTTGGCATCAGTGGAGAACACGTAAATATTTAAGCCTGGTGTACAGCCGAGTTCGAATTCCAGTTAAATTTGTTGCCTTCACATACATGCCAATAACCTTGGGAAAGGTATAAATCCATCGCTTCTCCCTCTAGATATGGGTAAAATAGCAGGAAAGATTGGCTTTGAAGAAGCTGCCTTTGTGGAACAAAATCCCGAGAGAATGCTTCCCTAACAACTAAAACGATCAATTGTAGCAAAATATTATGCATAGTTATTTGAGGGCGGTAGGAACGCACAAAGCTTTCCCCCTATATTAATTAATGGAAATTACTTCTTCGCTTTAAGACATTTCATATTGCCAAACGCTCTACCTTCGGATACAGGGAAAAACATGCACAGAAGCGCAATTCTCTCCCCTGCACAGACGAAGCGTCGCCAGGCTTTCACTGTTATACCGACGCTCGGACGAGTCAAATTGTTTCGTTACATCTGTTCAGACTTTCACAGCTAAGACCTGCCATCCCACCCGTTTGTGTTACTTTGATAAAAATTAGGTTCCACAAAGAAAGCTTTTTCACCAGAAATGTTACTTTGTGGAACAAACTCCAGAGAAAATGCTTCCCTGATACCTACAACCTTGACCTCTTTTAGCTCAGGGTCAACCGATATCTGTTCGACTCGTCCTCGTAATACACTTACTTCCCCTCCTACACATTGAGAATCTCTCTTCTTAACCCTTTACCCCGATTAACCCTTTTGGTTTGTATTGCGTGAAATATCAGTAAATTAAAAAAATGTAAATTTTAGTTCTTTAATTTTAAAAATATGTATATCTCTCCTTGTTCTATAGTTAAAAGAAATATTTTTATAAGAAAAAGAAAGCCTGTTTTCGCACGCCTCTCTAATTATTGCCCTACTAGCCTCCTGTCGATTTTTGGCAAAGTGTTCGAGGTGGTGATGTTTGTTAGCATATCAGCGGTAGGCCTGGCGAAGCGGAAGCCATATTGTTTGTCGGAGAATAGGCTATGGGTTGTGAGATGCTGAACCACCCCAGCATTGATATGCTGAGGTGGTTCATCATCTCACAACCTACCGCTGATATGCTAACAAACATCACAAAGTATATATACAAAGCTCGTGATAACAACAGCGAAGATCGAGCTGTTGCCCTAGATATCTCCAAAGCGTTTGACAGAGTCTGACACGCTGGCCTTCTATCCAAGCTACAGGGTTATGGTATATAACTGAACGCTTGTGTGATTTAATCCAACTGTTCCTATCAAATCGCGTAATGAAGGTGGTATTGAACAGGCATGCTTCCAGATCCTATCATACAAACGCGAGTGTCATTCTAGGTCCTACGCTTTTTCTGATCTTCATCAACGATCACTCTGATGTAATCAGATCCCAAGTAGGCATTTACCCCCGACTCGATAAGAAATCAGCCGATGCTGACAAAGCAAATTTAGCTGCTGAGCTTGAAAAAGACCTCCAATCTATGGTCGATTGGGGTAAGAAATGGCTCGTAAATGTTAATGCTCCTAAAACGAAGCTGCTATCCTTTAACCACTTTAGACAATCGTTCCTACCTCCATCAACATGGATCTGGATAATTTCCCTGAAAGCAATACACTGCGCCTTCTCGGCCTAACTTTCGCAGCCGACCTCAAGTAGAACGACTACATTGACTTGAATCAATAGCTAAATCTACTGCTATGAAGGTCGGGTCACTGTGTCGGTCCGAGAAATATTTATTGTCTGAATCCATCTTACACATATACAAATTTACCATCCGCCTGTGCATTGTATACTGCTGTTACATATGGTCGGGTGCCCCTGCTATTCATTTCGGGGTTATCGACAAAGTCCAAAAGAGAATCTGCAATATTATTGATCCTAACTTGGTAGCTCGACTCCAGTCACTTTCTCATCGACGAGATGTGGCTTTTCCCTGTCTCTTCTACAAGTATTTTCACGAATTTTGCTCCGACGAGCTTAGCTTCCAGGTGTCCTCTCTGCATAAATTTACTCAAATTACTAGACTGGCAACTAGGTCCCACCCTTTCACAGTGGAAACAATAAAATGTAACCAACTTCTATTCTATCAGCTTATTTTCTCGTACTTTCCGCCTGTGGAACTCCCTTCCGTATACTTTCTTTCCTGATAGCTACAATCTCCAAGAATTTAAATGCAACGTCAATTGCCATCTCTTATCTCCTTGACTCCCATCCTTTCCCCGACACCCCCCCCCCCCGTATCTTGCTCTTCTTGTGTATCCCATATGGCACTTAACTGACTGAACTATTAAACATTTGTTTGTAATTTTCTACCATTTCCTCAACAAGTGTCTTTGTAACAAGTCTATAAAGTCAAAATTTCAATAAAATATCAGAATATTTTAATATTTTAAGATTACTGCGGAGTAAAAGAAATATCTGAAAATGACGTTTATGTTGTGTTCTACGTGTAATTTTAAAAGTATTTCCCTCACATAAATCTTGCAAACGTCATGTTCTAAACAGGATATGTCAACACCTCATAAAAACACCGTGTTAAAAATGCTTTTCTGTGATATTTTAAAGTAAAAGTAATATTTATTTTAATTCAGATGAATTAAACTTAAATCTGTTGATCTTCCTCAAATAAAATTTCAGTAAAGTATATTTTATTTTTGAAAAATCTTTAATAAAGTGAATTAAGTTATGTTGACAAATTTGTCAATACGACCGATTTTAGTGATTTCAAAAAAAATAATTCCAATGAAATTAAATTAGTCTTCAAATGCAGGTGCGATAAGCAAATTGTCGCCTGGTTATATTTTCAATTTCGGGCATGCGCGTTGTTTGATTTTGATTTTGTCGACCGCACAGTAAAGTAAGGTCAGTTGAGCACAATCTACAAGAAAGAGAGCATTATGACGTAATTCACTGTACTTTTTTTTTTATAATCATATCGCCCCAAGCAAGGCATTTTACTGCCACTGTTTTGCATAGGATGAAAGTTATGAGAAAGAGTGACAAGTTATAGGGTTTATCAGGAAGTGGGTAAGAGAAGAATGAGAATACAGATGAGAGTAGAGTGGATGGAGAAAGAAGCATGAGAGAGAGGGGGGATGCAGGTTAGTGAGATAGGAGATGACTATTGACTTTACATTTAAATTCTTGGAAATTGTAGCTGTCGGGGAAGCAAGTAAATAAAAAAGAATTCCACAGGTGGGAAGTGCGAGAAAAGAAGCTACTGGAAGGGAATTTGCATTTACATTTTATTGGTTTCACAGTAAAAGGGTGGGACCTAGTTGTTAATCTTGTGGCTCCTGACATTCATTGTGTACTGCCTGACATTCGCACCGGAAGCTAAATTACAAGCATTTCAGAGTGCTTGAGTATCAATATGAGGAAGAATACAGCTGAGAATGCAGAAAGAGTTGGATATGTCTAATGGTGATTACGAAGATGTTTTGAGCGATCACTAATGATGGCGACATTATGCCTCCATTTATCATCCCGCAGAGCCTCAGATTCATCAAGTGCCTTGAGGAGTTAGTGCTGCCGGAAGACCCTATGTCTAGCAACAGGACTCTGCACCATGTCACACAATCAGGAGAATCCAATCCTGACTGTCAGATAACACCACTCCTTACATCTGGCCACCTAACTCCCAGACTGCAACCCCCTTAATTATTGTGTTGGGCATAGTATAGAGAGATAGAGATAGAGAGAGAGAGAGAGAGAGAGAGAGAGAGACAAAACTTTTTATAACACCAAAGACGAACTGAAGGCAAGGATTATGGCAGCATTCACCAACATAAACAAGGAGACCGTCTAGAAGAGTTGCACAAGATTCAAAAGTCGTCTGGAGGCTGAGGTTAAAGCCAATGACGATTTTATTGAACAAATTTACTCTTTAGTATGTCAAGATAATTGTGTGTATTTATGGTAAATATATCCGTTAAAATGCGATATCTCTGTAATTTTCATTTTTGCATAATTTAAACCAAAATTTATCCACTAGACCCTGTACAGCAGAGTATAGTATTTTGCTTATTCGAAATATTAAATTCAATCTATTACCTTGGAATTAACAGTAAATTAAAAACATCAAAAAAAGATTTTGAAATGTATTTTAAACTTCAGGTATCGGAGGGTTTGTGAGAGGCATATATATATATATATATATATATATATATATATATATATACACATACACACACACACACTAGCAGTATAGCCCGGCGTTGCTCGGGTGTAATGAAAACTTTAAAACTAATCCATGGTCCTAGAGCTCAGACTCTTTGGATGTTGGCACGAAAGACTAAAAAGCAATAGTTGTTTCCAGTTAAAGCGAAACCGTAGACTGAAAGAAAAATGAATGGATGTAAATCAAATTTTGGTTTCCTGGTATTGATATCAAATTTTCTGCACTATTGTAAGAACTGCAACCTTGAAACTTCTGAATATCATTTATGTCTTTGTCTATGAGTGTCTGAAATTTGATTAAAATCGGACCACTCCTTCTATAACCCGATTTTTTCGATTATCGATTTTCAATATTTATCAGGGGTACCTCGACACAAAACCTAGCTAAGAACACTCGCAGTCACTTATAGTACAACTGTGTAAATTTTCAAGAAAATGGATTCAGCCGTTTTGGAGTCTATAGGTAACAGATACACACACAGACAAAGTTCCATTTATATATATATATATATATATATATATATATATATATATTATAATCATATCACCCCAAGCAAAACATTTTACTGTCACTGTTTTGCAAAGGTTTACATAGGAGAAAAGTTATGAGAGTGACAGGTTATAGAGGCTATCAGGAAGAGGGTAAGAGAAGGATAAGAATACTGATGGGAGTGGAGTGAAGTGGAGTGGAGGGAGAAAGGAGCATGAGAGAGAGGATGCAGGTTAGTGAGATAGGAGATGACCATTGACTTTACATTTAAATTCTTGGAGATTGTAGCTGTCGGGAAAGCAAGTAAATGGAAGGGAATTCCACAGGTGAAAAGTGCGAGAAAAGAAGCTGCTGGAGATTTTGCGTTTACAATTTAATGGTATCACAGTAAAAGAGTGGGACCTAGTTGCTAATCTTGTGGCTCGAGTAAATTTATATATAGGGGGCACCAGTGAGCTAAGTTCATCGAAGCATAAACCATGAAAGTATTTGTAGAAGAGACACAGGTAAGCCACATTTCGCCGGTGAGAAAGTGACTGTATATAAGCTGCCAAGTCGGGATCTATCACATTACAGATTCTCCTTTGGATTTTGTCAAGGACACCTAGGTGGATAGCAGTAGCACCCGAGCTCGGCAGCGAGGTTTGTTTTGTCAGCCTCAGCAGATTTTCGATCGATGTGAGAGTAAACTGTAGTGTCGTCAGTGTGTATGCCTAAGGATGGATTCGCGTCGTGAACAACGGATGTGCGATCAATAAACCAAGTCTTTACTGAACACCCTGCACAAGTGAATTGTTTGAAGTCGTCAATAGCTTGGACCCTACAATGGTCGCACTCATCGTAGCACCATGTATTAGCGTACTGTGATATGATGACAAAATTGCAGGTGTTTTTTGTTTCCAACTGCATGCTGGCCGGGGTGGCTCCTATGAGAAACTCATCTGCCTTTTGTCAATTCTCTACAGGCTGGATAAATTCAAATTTTTCCTTCTCCTAGACTGGTTGCTAACTAAATTTTGTCCTGCTAGTCACCCATTACTGGAAGAGATGGTTCAATACCTTCCCCAAGAGTATTTGTGCGTAAGTGAATGTAACGAACCGAACTGGGATTTTCGATTACTTATTATAACAGTCGCACATCCAAATTGACAGTACCTGGTATTCATAGGCGATCATTCATCTAGGTATTGGCCAGGCTCAACTTCAGTAATCGGATGAGAACTGGTGTTTCAACGTGATAGGGCCATAGAGAGAGAGAGAGAGAGAGAGAGAGAGAGGGGGATATAAATAAGTTATATCTGTAACGACAATATCAATAAAAGAAAAATGTGACACCACTGGAAAGGTGCTAGTAAATTAAAAAACAAATTAGGAGACAGGAAAACACTAATTTTCAATATACTGATGACCTGACGACTGTAAAACAAAAACAACATCTTTCATGTTGAAAATACTATTGCCATGACCGTGTTCCAGGGTTAAAAATAAGTCCATAGTATAATTAAAGTCATATAGAAAAAAAAAAACAAATATTATATAGAGTGCTCTTTATTAACCCCTATTAGAATGCTTTGATAATCATATTGGGAATAATTTACTCTATGACTATTTCATATTGTACTTTCTTTTTTTTTTTTTTGTATGGTTCACCCCCACCAAAAACCACCACTTTAATAGGTACTGGATAGGACTTTTTTTTTCCAAGTAAAAGAGAGGAAAATTTAATTTTAAGATAAATTTTGGAGCATTTCGCTAAGTATTAAGCATGATGTATCTACATTAAAAGCAGAAACTGCATTTGCTGGTAAATAAATTTAAAAAAATTTATGGCAATTTGACAACTATATGAATAAATGAAAATGTTTAAGACTTTGGTCAGAAGAAAGTAACTGCCTTTAATAACTTACGTTTTTGTTTCTTCTGCTGTGGTCAGAAATTAAACCCACAACTGAAATGATGGACCAGCGGATAAAAGCGTTCGTTAGTTAAATTAATCTTAAAAGAAACTTGATCGAAAGCATTTTGTAAGTTCAATACTAAAGACTGAATAAGTGGTCTGGTTTGAAATTCGTACGTATACTAAATGACATAAGAGTGTAAATAGATAATCTTTGGTTTTCATACGTGAAAATGAAACTAAACCTTCGTTTCATACAAATCAAACTTTATAAAGAACAACTAAATAAAATTGAGGTTAAGGAATACAAACTTAAAACCAAGGTTAAAAATAATAAATGATATAATGATAAAGACAAATATATATATTTTAATCATATCGCCCCAAGCAAGGCGATAACGCCACTGATGCGTAGGGGGCTACGTAAGAGTAAAAAGAATGGAAAAGAGAAAACCAGAAACCGCATCCTAAACAGGAAACAAGGGATGAGCCTCTTCACCTGTTCAATAGATGTGGGTGGAGTGTGAACCGGGCGATATGAAATGATTTGTTTGAACATTATTTTTTTATCGATACTCGTATTTAAGTAGATATTGTGTTTGTTTGTTTTTAATTAAAACAGAATAATATATTTATATCCACCGGCCTGATTAGTTACGATAAATTTTTATGACGAAAATGTGTGTCATTCAGCAGGATTCGAACCTGCGACCCCTATCCACATAGGGGAAGCTACCATGTGATCTGGTACATCTTAGACCTTTCGACTACGAATGACCATTAGTCTAAACGAGGTTTTAGTCAAGCCTATATAACAGTTTTCGATTTATCACAATAACCACATACATATATATTTATTTATTTTACTTGGATTTGGGTCATAATTAAATTAGACGTATTAAAGTGTTCAATACAATTATATTGTAGAACTTTTGAATATTTTTCATTTGTAAACTAGTTTTATTATGCAAGCCAGGTTTCTACCATCTGGTATCTTCATTGTACGTCACCTTGCCTTTTTTTTTTTTTTTTTTTAAAAAAAAGTTTACATACATTGTAAGAATTTTACTTTTTGCAAGTGAATATTGTATTAATCTTGATAATTTTCTGATTCTAGTCTGCCCTACTAGCCCAGAGTTCCATATCTTTTCCCAAAGGTATTTGTGTGAAAATCAATGCAATTAATCCAACTAGAATTCTTCATTCATTGAGAAAAAGGAGAGAAAGAAGAGAACAGGAATAATAATAATAATAATAATAATAATAATAATAATAAAAAAACAAAAAAAAAAAACAATGGAAATATTGAAGTGTGATTATATATTTCAAATATGGATCAGAGATTCTGACAGGATGATAAATTAAAGAACAAATAGAAAATGTATATCAATTTAACGTTTCGATTTTATTAAAATTTCGTCAGAGATTGAGGGAGAAATAGAACAAAGAGAGTCAGGTATTTTTTCGATTTTGTTTGGGTCAGTGGTCAGATACATGTGACATGCATTAAAATCATAGATAATTCTCTATATTTGTAAGTTTGTGAGGGATTATTCTAAGTGGATGTCAGACGGTAAAGTGTGTTTGTAATTGTGTGTCAGTGTCAGTAAACACAGTGAGGTGTCACAACATTATGGTTTTGATCGAATCTTGTAAGCATTTTTTTCATGTATTTTTGTGTTAGATAAATATAACTTAAATTCTTTAAGAATAGATTCATAGAAAGACGGCCAAGTAATGTAATGTTTTAAGCATGTGTTTATAGTTGGTAGTAATGCTATTATTACATTTTCAATGAATTTTTTTCCTTTAAAGAAAATATTTTTTTTTTTAATTAGGGTGACATTAGCATTGTGCATTGGATATTTTTTTTTTTTAATCGTTTCACCCTGAGCAAGGTATTCCACTGCAGCGCAGGGGGTTACATAGGGAGTGATGGGGAAAGGATGGTTAGATACAGGAAATGTCAGAAGGAGGGTGAGAGACGGGTAAGGGCACCGAGAATGAGGGTTGGTTAGATGGTGAGAGTGTTTGAAAGAATAGATGCAAGTTAGTGTGTTAGGTGTCTATTGACCTTACACTTAAACTCCTGGAGATTGTAGCCGTCGGGGAAGCAGGCATATGGAAGCGAATTCATATCGGCTCGGAACGAGAAATTGGGGAGCCGAGTTCGAATTCCAGCTGAATTCATTGCATTCACTTACCCTCAAATACCCTTGGGAAAGGTATTAATCCGTCTATTCCTTCCAGTTATGGGTTAAATAACAGGACAGATTGGATTCTATAGCCTTGGTCGGCAACCAGTCTACCACAGAAAGCAATGGCAACCTACTGCGGGATAATCTTCTGCCCAGTCAGTCATGTCTCTTTCGAGACATGATCGCTCAAGCGTGTATCACGTATGGCACTTAACTGACTGACATTAGCAACATCAGAGTGAGGTTCAGCATTGTTTAGGTGAGGGAGACATCACATGATCTAAAAGCCTGCATTTATAAACATATGAGACACTTGTGTCAGGACAAACAATCTAATTCATATTTTACATCAAAATGATGCTGGAAAGCATTTTGGTTTCACTAATTCCACCCCACCCCACCAAAAAAAACAACTTTAAAATATAATGAAAACAGTAGCATTACCAACTATAAACACACAACTAAAACATTGCCACCTTTCTATGAAACCATTCTTGAAGAATCTAAATTAATACAAAGAATACATGTTTATAAAAAAAAAAAAAAAAGATTCAACCAAAAGCAGAATGTTGCATCACCAGGCTGTGTTTACTGACTCACACAGCAGTGAAGACAAAGGATCCCCTATTAGAGGCACACACATTACTGTTCGGCACACAGTGAGACAGGACAAATATTCATCAGAAACTTACATAAAGAATTATCTATGGTTTTAATGCATGTGACATGCATCTGACCAATAAGAACTGACCCCCCCTCCTACCACCAACAAAATATCAGAATCTGTTACTTTGGTTCATTTCTCTCTCAATCTGACAAAGATTTAATAAAAGTGAGACATGTTTGATAGACATTTCCCATTTGCTTTCCATACACACACACACACACACATATATATATATATATATATATATATATATATATATATATATATATATATATATAAAATAAATAAAATGCAGAAGTATACTGATATAGTCTGGGAAAAGTAACAGTATAGTTAAATAAGGAAGACGAGAAAAACTTTTTCATTTCGTCCTGTGATGGACTTAAGGCAAAGAGATGAAATCATTTTATATAAAAATCTATAAACAAAAAATTGTTGGTTACTAGAAGAACTCATAAATTATTAAAATTAACAGGAATTATTAAACATTTAAAAAACTGTCATAGTATTTGACAAGGATCCCCCCCACCACGTGCAGTATGTTATTTTACGAGATGTTAAAATAATGGAAATTAACTGTTTATCTGGATTTTTATGTTTGTTACATATATTTGGTGTATATGCTTGCTTGGAAAAGTATTGTATCTATTAAGAAAGGTGAGATTGGGGCAAAAACTGGGGCATAGATTAATATTTTGATACGAGTAAATCATTTTCTCTTTTGGTATTTTTCAAGTCAAGCTAAAAGAGAAAATAACTTACTCAGAAGGAAAATTCTCGAGAGTGCCACCATAAAACATTAACTACACATTTTTTTCCCAAGCAAACACATGCAATATATAAAGAAACCCAAAGAAAACGGTTAATTTGCATCATGTTAACATCTCATAACATTGTGCTGCATATGGAGAGAGAGAGAGAGAGAGAAACTCTTGAAGTATAACAGTTTTTAAATGTTTAATAATTTCTGTTAATCTTATAAATTATGTTTTTTCTAAGATCCAATTTTTTATTTGTAGATATTTTATTTGAAGTAAAGTTAATGGAATCTTTTTGCCTTGATAAAGTCCACCACAGGATGAAGTGTATAAGCAAGAAAAATAGTTTTACACACATACATACATACATACACAAGGAAATGAGAGAATAGAGCAATATAGAAGTTAATTATACTTGCAAATAATATTTCAAATTCATTTAGAAATATTTCTTAATATCCAAAATGAAGTATTCCTGAAATTATAGTTAGAATTAATTTATTTTTATTGAATTATTATTTCTTTTTTTTTACAGCTTAAACTCTCAGAATTATACTGTTTATTATATTGAAAATTGATAACTTTTAGATTAACAGGTTCATTTAAATCAGAAAAATATTTGTTATTTGGAACTTTGATTTAAGAGTTATGGAGACAAATTATTAAAATTTTATTATTTTAAAGTTTACAAAGTGAAAGGTTTCAAAAGCATGAAAATCACCATGATGGTATTTCTTCTATTAAATATTCTATAAAAGTAATCTGATTTCTTTTTAAACTTAAGATAGAAATGACATGCATACAAGGCAAAATGCTGGAAAAAAGATGGAAACGGAAAAAACAACAAGATCAAATGTTATCAAATAAATTAGTTTTATTTGTTATTTTATAACCAATTATTATATATAATATAAATCGCCCAGCTGGCTAAGCGTGGAACCAGATTGGTTTGACTAAACACAAACAATTTCGTGCAGCCTACTTGGTCTTTAACTGTTTAAATTCATTATACTTACAATAGCATCGTTAGAAATCATATTAACCTGCCAGTCTCTTGGACTTTCTCAGAGTAGGTAACTAACATGTCTTACATTGCATTATTTGGCATACTGAGTTAGCCAATTTCTTAGCTACTTAAAAAAAAGAAAAAAAAAAAAAGAAAAGAAAAGTGATATATATAATATATATATATACCCATATATTGATATTGTCCAACAACCAGTAAAGACAGCAGGCAGTATTTAAGCAGACATGAGACTTACTGAATATTTCATACTAATATAGAAGAGAAGAAAAATAAATAAATAAATAAAAATATACATACACACTTCGTAGTGTTCCAAGGGAAGTGAATCCATAAAGTATTACTAAAATAGATTTGTTATTAGCACAAAATATATGAATCAATGAAAAAAAAAAAACATTAAAATCTATTAGTTGGATGAGGAGGAAAGCCAACTATTTCAAATATAGCTTAGTCAGATAATAATAAAAATTGAACCCTCCTCACCTCAAAGTCCCTACAATTACTGTTCTATCCAACACTTACCTAGCCTATGTAGTTTGTTTATCAGACTTGGGATATAACAAATGTGTGGTTCATAGTGATTGAAAGATAAAGCTAATACAATTTTAATAACTAAATAACAGGTTTAAAAAAAAAAAAAAAAAAAAAAAAAAAAACTCTTTTGCTAGCATGAAGCTCCAGCATCCATACTGATATGACAGTAAATGATTTGCCTTGCAATGAAATAGTTGAGGACATTAATTGTAGAGAAACAAAAGAAAAATCTGTTGGGATGAAAAAGAAGTCAAATAAGTGATTGAGGTAAACCTTTTTTCATTGATATATTTCACTGGTTGATAGATTTGCTAAGTGGAATGGCCAAATAAACAATATCCAATATTAGAGAAGAGACAAGTCAGCAAAATGTTGTTCATTTTGATTGCAAGGAGCTAACAATAGAACATATACAGTATTTAAATTTTCTGCAGGGTAGTTTTCTTCTTTTCATGTCCACATTTATTAAACTATCAATAAAACAACACAAATTCATATATAACAAGTACTACAGTAATTAGATGATTGTAGAGATATTGGATATGTCAAGATATAGTTATGTTTGTCACACAGTGACAAAAGAAATGTTGAAAATAAGAACCACTGATGTACAGATGTAAATGTTAAAAAAAAAAAAAAGTGTACATCAATTTCAAATTCACCATGAATTTATACCATAAAAAATTTATCAAATAAAATTTAACATTTTAGTTATTAAATAAATCATTTCAATTATAACAAATATTGAGAGAAAAAAAAGACCAAATCAGTTAAATATTTAATCCAATGCTTTTTTTTCTTTTCTTAAATTTCCAGTTGATACTGGTTACAAATCTTGGCAAAAATAACTTTCTGCAAAGCTAAAGCATTCATGTCCCTTAACTTTTTTAATGCATCATATCTGTACAAGATATTTTGAAGAGGGCTTACGATTATATTCTTAAAAAACAAATATTTTCAGAGATAATAGAATTTAAATATCTCACTATCACCATCAACCAGCAAACATAAATACAAGAGTCATTAAAAAGACATACATGGTTATTTAAGCTATTAATGTGTCTAAAACCTTTTCCTATTAACTTAAAATGGATAAAGCTCAAATTAAGAGAGGAGAGTATATTAACTAATTTGTGATTAATGTAACTTATTAAGACTATCAGATAAATCTACTGGAATGTAAAAATGTAAAAGTTACCATTAGTTTCATACAAAAACAATATCTGAACACAATGCAAATAGAAGATTAAAAAAAAAAAAAAAAAAGCCAATAAAAGCTAGCACATCATGCATTAACCTAGCCCTGATTCAATTTGTTTACTTTCATCAATATACTCCAAGTTCATTCAAAATCCCAAAATTTATTTATAAAATAATCACAATGTTGTTCATTATTTTAATGAAGCTTCAAGACACTGACATTTGCAAAGCCAATGTTGTGGATGTAAAAGAAATTTATATATATATATATATATATATAATTTAATCTTATAAAAATTAACACAAGCATGAAATAAATGACATGACAAAGCACACATAGAGAGAATGAATTGTAGAAAATGTTATTGATTATAGGGGAAAAAAAAATTTTTTTATTTTGCTGAACAGCAAAATCTTCATAAATACAACATTAAATACTGATATTTTGTAACAAGATAAGCCTTAAGAGTTTATTATAAAGTGCACCGATTCTGTAAGCATTTAGAGTCAAATTTCCAGCTTGACTTATAAATGCTAATAACAAGACTGGCTTTGCACAAAGTCAATGTGAGTTGACAAAAAGTTTTTGTACCTTTTGATGCAGAAAGTCCAAATTATTAATTTTAGAAAAGTAACCATTGTTTACAGTTGGGTTTTAGGGTTAAAACATTTATTCAATTCAGAATGTACCAATCAGATGGCTAAAATACTTATAGGCAATGGACTTGATATCAGTTATATGCTGTCAACATTATAAAAACATTGGATGGTCAAGAGCTGATTAAACAATCCAAATTGTTTTATTCGCTAATTGAAAAATAGACAATTTCACATTGAGTAAATTTCAGATATTATGAAAAAAAAAAAAATAAATAGTTGATATATGTAACAATAATAATAAAAATAAAAACAGAGAGAGGAAAAAAGCAAGACATGAGGATTGAAAGGATATGGAAGAAATTTCTAAAAGTAAACTGGATTTGTTAATTATCCTAATTTATTCTGAGTAAACCATGCGACTCTAGTTTGCAGAGTTGCTGCCCTTGGAACATAGGTTGTTTAGCAGTCTCATGTCCACTGATGGTTAATGCTAACAGATGCGCAGCAGTAGCAGAAGTGAACCTTTCTTTAGTTTTAGTTTGTTTTTTGTTTTTTTGTTGTCCACCCAAATACACATTAACAACATGGCTGCATTTACGTCAACAAAACTGTTTATTCATTTTAACTACAATTTGTTTTACAAGTGATTTCCAAGGAGTATGTCAACAACTAAATGTCATCATCAGTAATGGACAAGGTAGAAAGCCAATGACTTCCAGGTGTAATATTGGTAAGGGGAATCACATTTATTTTAATAATAATATTAAAAAACATGTAATTATTTTCAAGAATAATGGTGAGCTCATATTTTTTTTTTTATGTTTTTTTTTTTTTTTAAGAAACCTTGCTGATCAGACCAAATTTAGGGATGTCATGGCTGCCTTCCATTTTCCAACTGTGATGTACAGGGAATGAAAAACTGAAATGAAGAGTGATGCTTTCTTTGTTTCAATCAGTTTTATACATCTGCAATGTTTTGAAAAAAAAAAAATAAAAATAAAAATAAAAAATATAAAAAAAAAAAAGAGGGTTGGGTATGGAAAGAGACAAAAAAAAAAAAAAGCGATATCTTTTTCATAGAAAAGAAATAAATAAAAGTTTCAAGTATTTTTCACATGTTCATTATCAGTTTAATTTTACTATTTAAAATTAATCTTTTTAAATTTTTTTTTTACAATTGCACCAATCCAATGAGAAGCGCATTCATTCATTCATCATTAGGAGGCATATATCGATAAACATGAAGTAGAAATACTGCAGAAAGTGCTGGAAATAGTGGCAATGAAAGGAGGAGGAGGAGCAGCTTGATGAACGGATACATTACATACACTCACAATCAAGTCTTCATCTAGCAGGAGAAAATTTTCTAAGCAGGGAAATCTCTCATACAATGAAAGTACAAATTTTTTTTATGTTAGTTTAAATTATTGCATAATAATTATAATCCCAGTGTATTGAGAATTTTCTGGTCAGAACTTTCTTTTCCTTTTCAAAATTTGAATTAAAAAAAGTAAATAAATAATAAAGAAATTAAACTTTTTTTTTGTATCTTTCAGAAGGATTTTACAAAAATGGATAATGATATCTACACAGGAATAATGGGGTAAGAATCCACCATGTCATGGGAGGGTTTGAAAATGGGCAGATACCATCAAGAAACAAAACAACAGCAATAGAAAATTGATTTGAAGAGTCAGGGTCAAAATTTGAAACAATGAAGTTTCTCACATAAAATCTTTACAAAATGTGGGACTTGTAAATTGTTAGAGAAAGACTGTACCACAGAGAGCACCAACATCAGGCTGAGTTAAGAGGGAATTTAGAAAAGGAAACCTAAAAAAGCAAATAAAAGACATTATGAAAAACTTTCACACAAATTATCTGAGCTAATTTTAACCATCAGCCTTCAATATGATATGGAGCAAATCATGACAATATCAACTTTTTTTATTAAATGATCAAAAAATTTTTTTGCATTTAAGGAATATTTTATGCTCAAAAGAGATGTTTCAAAAAAGAAAAAAGTTCTATTTCATGAAAATAAGCCTGAGAATAAATTTAGAAAATTTATAGTTTAATATATTTGTAATAAGTGTTATCCTTCTATTAATGATTCTACAAACAGCATTCTGTCAAAAATAATATCCATAATCATTTGTGATGATTATAGTTTAAATACATAAAATAATATTCAAGTATAAAAATAGAAGAAATGTGAAAATATAAAGAAAAGAGAGAGAAAGAGAGAGAGAGAGAGAGAGAGTGTGTGTGTGTGTGTGTGTGTGTGTGTGTGTGTGTGTGTGTGTTTCTAAATGCTTCACACAAGATTTAAAAATTAGGGTTTAAAAAGTGCCAAATTTAAGCAACAAACTTGAATCAGCTAAATTTAAAAACTATTTTTTAAACATACTTTGAAGTATTTATTCTGTCTATGGGCTGCTGTGAGTTAAGCTATTTATAAGCAAAGAGAAAACTTACCAATAAAGATTTGCAAATGTTAACAATTTACTAGATCTAAAACATTAAAATGAATATATAAGTAAAAATAAGGTAAGTACAGATCTTAAACAAATGCATACAGAAGCAGTTCTACAAGTTCTATTATTTTAAAAAAATTGTTATTTGAAAATATATTCAAAGAAATACTTAAATGTTAATTACAAAATAAAAATTTTTCAAACTGATAAATTAATTTATAATACTTTACTGTGTTTGTAAAATCAGTAACATTTGAATAGTATAAAAAGCTCAAAATGTAAAATATTACCGATTTCAGAATAAATATGAATGGACCTTCATTTTTTAATTTATATCAACATACACAATTTAGAAGAATCAACAAAACTATAATTCAAGTAACAACTTTTTTTTTCTAACTCAAAGTAAACAAATATGAAAAGACTAAGCTTACTCAAACTGAATAAAAATGTAATTTTTGTAGAAGATTTCAATACTTTTTAACTTCAAATTTCACATAAGGAAAAAAAAGTAAAACTTCCATCTATGATGGTTTGAACAAAAGCTTACAGTTAAGTAAAATAGTAAATACTTTTATAAAATACTAAAATAATAATAATGGCAGCATTGTAAGAAAAAAAAAAACAAAAAAAAAACAATACAATGTATAATATCACAGTAAATCTCTTAATGGTATATGAACACATACACACACACACTATATATATATATATATATATATATATATATATATATAAACACTTCTCAGTCAAAATTGATATAAATTGTTATGTTTAAAAGCCTTATTTTTAGAGAAAATAAGACAATACAGCACAACTGCTTAGTTACAAAGGGAGAAAAAAAGAGAAGGGACATACAAATTTAGCTGTTTGATGTAAATAATTGGTATCATTAATGACAGGAGATAGAACAAAGTGTTAAGACTGTCAATGACAATAGTGTTTAAAATATTAAGGACAAAGACTTGTTTGAGTAAATTTTAAAAAATAAATTAAAAAAAGCAGCAGCAAAAACCTATATTCCCACTAATATTGGTCAAAATCTGATTTCTACAAGTGTTATCCAATCAAGAGTCAATAAAGAGAAGAAAGAATAGATACTTTTTCCTTTTTTTCAATCATTTTTGTTTCATCAAAATTTGAACACTTGAGTGGTTAAAGAAAAAAAGAAAAAGACATACAACACGAGTGACTAGGAAACTTAATGAGCAATAAGGATTTTAATAAATTAAATTTTAAAAATGTAAATAAAAATAGAAACATATCCACCCATATTAAAATGGTATCCATCTTAGAATAAATATAAGATGGAATTTTACATATTTGTGAAATGATCTGACAGTAAAATGATAGTATAGTAAAAGTATAATTGTGAATAACTTAAAAATTATACAAAAAAATTCATAATTGAATAGAAAACCTCCCACAGAATAAAATTAAAAATTTAACATAAGTAAACCCATTTATTTTTTTTTTTCCAAATCAAAAGTCAAGATTTGATATGTTGTACGAATTTTAAATAATATACAATTTTTTTAAAATTTTCTTTAATTTATAAAAATTTACATGTGATTTAAATACTCATGTCTATTGAGAAAAATCAAAGTATTATGGAAAAACACTACTGAAGTTGATATTTGAATTAATATCTGGAAGGTAACAAAAGAACTTGCTTATATATTTTTCTAAAAAGTCAGTTAAAAAAGAAGACTTCATATGTATGCAAAAGTTTCTTCATGGAAACATCTCAATCAAAACATAAAACATTCTTAAAAAAAAAAAAAAAAAAAAAAAAAAAAAAAAAAAAAACAACAACACACAAATAGACTTTACTTATTTCACTGGCAACCTTTGGAGGCAGGTGTTAATTACTAAAAAGATTTGCTTACCAAAGATTCTAAAATTAATAAAATCACTTTTGGCAAAAAAAGATTTTATTACATTTTCACTATCCTATAGTGATAATAAAGGCCCATAGATTCATGAAGCAATTATATTAATTTTATAAATTTACCTGAAATAAGAAGGGTGAGGGGAACAATACAATCATGGTAAAGGAATAAAATAATTGTTAACATTAAGTTGTTAATGAATATTGTTATAACTCCATTTGTTGAGATTCCCATAGAAACCCAGCCAACTTCTAATTAGGACAGCAACCAGTGGCTGTTGTTTTCATATAGGAACAAAGCCTTTAAAATGGTAATTCATATCTATGAAGACCCTTATTTTACTCCTAAAACCATATGCACTGGTATATATCATTTGGAATTACAATTAGAATAAATTTAGAAGACAACACAAACTAGTCATCAGGCAGATATATGCTGCGATTTTTTTTTGGTTTTTTTTTAATTATTATCTAAGATGTCTTTCTAATCCATCTACTCAGTTCTACTGAAAGACAAAAGTAGGTTGCACAAAAAACTTAGCAAAAATGCTACAAAGCATGAATGCAAGAATGTCTGACCAAGGATAGATTTGGGCAAATCATTAAAGAGTAAAGGAAAAAAATAAATAAATAAATAAAAAATAAAATAAAATAAAATTAAAAAAAAATAAAATAAACAAACATAACAAAACAAAAACAAACAGTGAAACAATAAAAAAGTGCCCTGGAACGGCCAAGTATGAATAACACCAGTTTCAGATGAAGACAATATAAAATTGAAAGACATTTCTTGTCATGTTAACAATTTGGCATGTTTTGTCAAGAAATAATCTCCACTGCTAAAAATCTAAGATATATATATATATATATATATATATATATATATATATATATATACGCACGCATACACACATACAACTCATACACACTAATTTTTAACTTATAATTTAATGCTGATAGCCACAAAAATTACACAATTCTGACAAAATAACTTAAATCATTAAAAACAAAAATGAAAAGAAATTGACACTGCTGTTGGAATTTATTATATATATATATATTTTTTTTTTTGGAATGTCCCTTTCTAGATGAATAAAAAAAAAAACTAAAAAAAAAAAAAACTTAAGAGTCAAATAGTCATTAAGGTGAGTTGTTGCAACTGTTTGTACTTTTTATTCTCCCTGGTGCTTGATCATTCTAAAAATCACAATTTCTAACAGTGCATATACTTCACAATAGCTAAAACAACAAAGTCACATGACTGTGACTATCTAATGCAATATAGTCTATGGCGGTAAAGGTTTTAAAGAATCTAATAATACTTTTGTCATTATAAACTGGTGATAATCAACTGTTTGGTACATCATGGAATTGAATTCAAAGTTCACTATAATACACTATACATCCCCCCCACCATTTTTGTGATTTATTTATTTTTTTTAAAAGAACATTGTGATAATTGAGTTATCACACCAGCTCGCAAATAGTAATTACAACAGCTCTCTGCAGTAATGTGCAGAAGCAACGAGGCAGCAATGAGAGTGGGCCAGCCATGTAAACATGAATATAATTCCACTCAATATTGACATTAATTGACAGCTATATGGGTAATTTGTATGCAGTAAATTTTCTTTTAAGACTAATGAATGAAATGGAAAAGTTCGCCATTGAAAAATGGACAATACCTGCTGTCAGGTATAAGAATACGTACAAACATACACGTGCATTATGCAATTCCATGTTAGTACGTATATATATATACATATATATATATATATATATATATATGCACAGCACATCAACATGGCAATATAGAAAATAGGACAAATCAAAACTGTACTAGCTCAACTAGCAGAGAGACCACTTAGCAGACAGATCCTACTGCCTATCGGACCCTGAAATCAGTGATGTGGCACAACGGGATGAAAGGAATATATTTACTGTGTTCACAGTCAATTTTATGTTGTAATCAGTCAGCCTTTGAATAGTGCCTGCAACTTCTCCTCCAGACAGCATTGGTGGGTGGTATATGAGTGGGCAAGTGAAGAGAGGGAGTTGCAGGTATTATTTGAAAGATTGCTGACCAACAGACTGACCATCTATCTGTCTGCCCCAAACTTGGAAATTGGGCAAATATTCACCTATACGTAGGCCAACACCACCTTGGACACAGCAGGTTCAGCAGGTTGGAAAAAGACAGTCTGTGACCAGGCATGCAGATCGGCTACTGTCTAAAAACCTAGCATGAATAAACCATATTAAGTAGACAAAGATATGATCAGTAGTTGCGCATATTTTCTGGGGGTCGGCGAGACAGTGTTGAAGTATCAGGAGTTCGCCTGCTTCGCTGGGGTGACTGTTGCTGACTGGCAAATGTTTCCCCTGTTGTTGTTGTTGTTGTGGTGGTAGTGGTTGTGGTAGTGGTGCTTGCTGATGTTGCCGTTGGCGATTCAACATTTTCTTCTGTAGAACCCTCTCGCCCTTTGCCATCCTTGGTTTTAAACTTTTTACGCCAAGATGGAGCACGTCGGAATTTTCCACCTTCACCCTAGACAAGAAATAAAATAACTAATAAGAAAATCAACACAGATGTTAGACATTCACTTGCAGAAAAAAAAAAAAAAAAAAAAAAATTAACCATAATAATGCCTGTAAGAAAACCTTTCATGTTACATATTTTCCGTTCAAATTTCTTATAAATTTTAAGAAAAAAATAGTATCAAAATGAATATTTAAATAAAAAATATCTGTAAATTCTAAATTTTTCAGAGAAAAGAAATACTTTCTGCAAGTTTTTTTTTTGTTTAGTGAATTTTAAAAAAATAATTTTTCAGTAAAACTACAAATAAACTAAAGTACGTTATATTTGCAATAAATATTTTCATTATAAAAACAATGTTAACAAAACATTTTAAAATTGTTTTGTGTAATCAGATGACTTTTGTCATTGAATTTTCAATGCATTAATAGAGAAATTAGTTTATAACAAAGCTCAATATTTAATGAGAGTAAGAACAAGTTTCCTATTTGTACAACTCGTACATTACAAATAATCCTAAGCTGAATCCAATGAACATTGATTTTTGATTCATTTTTCTTTCATTGAAAAACTGTAAGAGTGAACCCAAACTGTAAATAGAAATTTTATAGCATTTATAACTAGCAAAGGGGGAACCAACATGTCATACACATCAGCTTGTACTACCTGAGGATGAAGAGCAGAAAAATCAAAAAAGGATTATAGTAAACATAAAAAAAGGCCCATTTACCTTTATAAAGAACTCAGAATAATTAACTATATATTCAACAAATATAGGTTTGATTAAGCTTCCGAGGTAATTTTAAAAATTTAAGCATACTTTTAAAAAGATTTTAAAGTGCCTTAAAGACAAGTTATGCTTTCAATATTTGTTTTAAATTTTTAAAAAATTTAGCATGCAATAGAATTTATTACGATTTTGAAAGGATGATTTTTAAGTTTTTGAACAAAAATCAGTATAACTTCATTTAAATCAAAACTAATATTGATTTATGTAATGTGTTTAAAAAAACAAAAAAAACAAACTTAAATATAGACTATTGACAATTTTTTTTAAATTCTAATAATGCTACTAAAGACGACAAAACAATAGGACTTACTGCAAGACTTGTTGAAGCGATAAACATCACCATAACACAAATAACATACACATCAATGTGATAAATAAGGATAGCATATGTGAAAGAGCTATTTGAAACCCAAAGATTTAAGCCAGTTTACAATGGCTACCCACTGCTGAAGAATTCAGGAACTTAAATTCTTACCAAGACAACATTTAACAGAATTACACTCCTAAACAGACCTTTTCATTGACAAGCAATTCTAGAGAGACACCACTGACATAAGAAAATATATTTTCATAAAAAAAGAAAAAGAAAAAAAGAAAAAAAATCACAATATGAATATCATGCATTTTTTGGTACTATAATTGAGAGAGAAAAACAAAAGAAATACTTAAGGAGCAGTGGGAGTGGGGAGAAATTCAAATCCAAATTATTTGGATGAGAAGGAATTATATATTGATTTTTTAAGAAAATTCTCAAATATTTATTACAGGATAAAAGAATTCAACATTTTTTAGTACAAATCTAACATTGCATTTTTAATTCTTGAGAAATTTTTTTAAGCTAAACCAGTTTTCAAATGAAATTATCCAAATAAGCATTCAACAAGATAAAGGGGGAAATTAAAAATCATATCTTGAACAATAGTATAAGATGTGGTTGGGAATTAGACATGAGAACTGCCCCTTCCTCTCTCACTCATAATATATATATATATATATATATATATTATATGAGAAAGGTCATATGGAGTTTGTATGAATGAACACTCAAAGTCAAGACTGAAAAGGACTCCAACCAATAAAATTAAATGTATTATCAATGAGAATCACAAATGAATTTAATCAATAAAACAAGAAAAACTACATTCAATCAAATACCAACAAAGCTGCTGCACTTTTCTATTGAGAATCATTTTCAGTAATTCAATCAAGACATTAAAAATAATGAAAAATTTAATACAAATTATTTTTATAACTATTCAAATATCTATTTACTCTTAAATTTGTTCCTTCAAATTTTTAATTTTAATACATTGATAATTTTCAATGTCTGCAACTAATGTAGTAAAACAATGTAAAGAATATATTAAAGTCATGCAATAAATACACACACACACACACACACTAAAAATAAAAAATAAAGAAATAAAAGGGGGTGGGTAAACACATCATTATATACAATGTTAAATAAAAAAATAAAAAAACAACATGCACTCAAACATGCCATACTAAAATCAACAACTATAAATTTAGAAATGTAAATAGATTTAAAATTAACTGCTTATTTAAATACATCAAATAGAAAAAGTAAAGCAAATTTAAAAAAAAACAAAAA
>JBBBDQ010001175.1:0-113136 GCA_037127315.1 Ascarosepion bandense | reverse complement strand
CTTTTTCTTTTCGAAATATTATCTTTAAAATTTTCCATAATCTTCTGACATGAAAAGAAGAATATGCAATGTTATGTCCTGACCTGGCATCTTGGTTTCAGTCATTTTACGACCTAACCTAGCTTCTCTCTGCCTTTTCGATAAGTATGTTCATAGTTAAGGCTCTGATGAGCTTTCCTCTTTGGTACCCAGTTTTTATTAATTTAAGCACAGTACTAGATTCACTTACGCGCAAATACCCTTGGGAAAGGTATTAATCCGTCTCTTCCTTCCAGTTATGGGTTAAATAGCAGGACAGATTGGGTTCTATAGCCTTGGTCGGCAACCAGTCTACCGCAGAAAGCAATGGCAACCTACTGCGGGATAATCTTCTGCCCAGTCAGTCATGTCTCTTTCGAGACATGATCGCCCAAGCGTGTATCACGTATGGCACTTAACTGACTGACTAGATTGGATATGCTTTGGGGTACAGTAGATATCTGCTCGGAATGACAAATCAGGGTGCACAGTTCGAATTCAAATTGAATTCCTTGCATTCACTTATGCGCAAATACCCTTGGGAAACGTATTAATCCGTCTCTTCCCTCTAGTTATGGGTTAAATAACAAGACAGATTGGGTTCTATAGCCTTGGCTGGCAACCAGTCTACCGCAGAAAGTAATGGCAACCTACTGTGGGATGATATTCTGCCCAGTCAGTCATGTCTCTTTCGAGATATGATCGCCTAAGCGTGCATCACATATGACACTTGACTAGATTGGTAGCAAGGTCTTATCATTACAGTTGAAATGGCTAGATTTAACCATAAGTTCTATGTTAATAGTTTCTTCTCTTCCGGATGCTTGCTTTCAAGTCAAATTTGATCTTCAAAATTTAAGTGCAATGTCAATCATTATCTTCTGTCTTCTTAATCACTGTTTTTTTATTGTTCACTCTCTTTAATAATGTTTTTCATCTTGTCATATTACTTCACACTTAATAATCCCTTGTGTCTTAGTGGCTCTATTGCTTTGCTTGAGGTGAAATGATTAAAAAAAAGACAAGAAAATCAGGCCCTGCAAGTGGCCTTTTTAAATAACTTTATTATTTAGTCTGGTAATTAAAATGATAACACGACTGGGAATAAAATCCCAGATTTCACTATCTAACTTCCTGTTGGAAATATGGAACCACATTATAATGTCAGAAGACTTTTCAAGTCAATAATGCAAATATCATTATGCATTTGCCTGACCACCAGTGTTTAACATTCTGCGTTTATCTGTAAATGTTAACAAAACTTGACACCAAAAAAAAACAATAAATAGAACACCAATTCTTTTTAACAATATCTGCTGTTGGCTAACTGAAATTTTTGCAAAAATAGCCAATCAAGCACTTTATTTCTGTCCTCTAACTTGACACTGTTGTGGAATTACCCCATCTTGCCAGCCTAGAAACTTCTCTTAATGCCCATTAGCTGGCGTTGTATGAAGCAAAATAAAAGAAAAGGAGTCAAGCCCTCATTCTCTTTTTGTTCTTTTCAGCCAGAGAATGTCATAATAACAAGATGTCTCATTTCAATGATGGGGAAACTTCTCCAGGAAAACTGATATTTAGTCTCAACAAAACCCATGTGGCACATCATACATACATTCATATAAATATATAATTCTCTCATTTCCTGAACTTTATGGTTTACATATTCATTATGTTTTGAATTCACTTATTTTGAAAATGCTGTTAACAGTCAACCAAATTTTGCTATAATATATAGACCCTTCTTGTTACAATTGATAGACTCTAACACAATTTAAACATGCAAGTTACAAGTACTAACCTCCTAACACAATTTTAAATCACATCTGTTGCACTATGATGTTGCATATATGGACTCTTTAAAAAATTAGATGTGAAGTGTTTAACGAACATCAACTCCTTTCTCTTTACAGTATAAGATATTACAAGTTAATGTTATCAGGTTCTTCGTTCTAAGGTAGCTCCACAATGATGTTAATGACCAGCCCTAAAGCTAATGGGAACAATGCAAGTGCTTTCACAAAGTTCTCTCATTGATCCTACACTTTTTCTGCTTTGTATTAACAATCTGCCTAGGAACATCATATAGTTTGTATATGAACCTTCAAAAGCCAAGATGGTCAGAGCCTGGCAGATGATGTCTCTTCCAGGTTTAAAAGCTCAGTGGAGAAACAAACTGACTTCTAACATTCAATACTTCAAAATATCACTGTTCTATGAAAATTACACCACAGCTTATGAGATCACTCCCCGGCATCTGATCTAGATACCTGCTTTAAGAGCTCAGTGGAGATGGAGAAACAAAATAGCTTTTAACATTCAATATTTCAAAATATCAGACCTACAAAGATCTCACAGTTTGAGATCACTTCCCAAAAGCCAAGATGGTCAGAGACCTGCAGCTGATCTCTCTCCCAGCTTTAGGAGCCCAATGAAGAAACAAAATTGCTTTTAATATATATACTTCAAAATATCACTGATCTATTAAGATCATACCACAGTTTATGAAATCTCTTCCCCAAAACCAAGATGGCCAGAGCCTGACAGCTGATTTCTCTTCCTGATTTAAGAGCTCAGTGGAGAAACAGAATGGTTTGTAACATTCAATACTACAAAATATCACAGATCTTTTAAGATCACACCACAGATTATGAAATCACTTCCAAAAATCCAAGATGACCAGAACCTAGCAGCTGATCTCTCTTCCAGGTTTAAGAGATCAATGGAGAAACAAACTGGCTTGTAACATTCAATACTTCAAAAAAATTTCTGATCTAATTTACTCTATATGATCTCTCTTCTTCTATCATTTTTATTTTCTATTACAAATTGTGATCTATTTATTGCCTTAAATATTTTTTATTGCACTCAATAATTAGTTAGTAGTTTTAGTCATGTAGTAGCTTATATTTATTTTTTTATAATTTTTTATATTTATTATTATATTTTTTATTTATTTTGTGTTTATTTTATTAATTTATATTAGGTTTAATGAATTTATATCTTCATGTTTTTTGTTCTTAAATATCTTTTATTTTATATTTTATGAATAATTTCTGTTTGTGTATGGGATTTCATCATTTTTTTTTTAAATGCCAAAGGTTTAACTTGAAACACTGTAACCAATGTCTAGATCTGTCTGCATTTCACTTCCAGACTAAATTTAAAATTTCTCTCCTGGCTGTTTCCATTTTCTCTTCCCATTCTTCCCTCTCTACATTTTCTCCTCTTCACTTTCTACTTCTTTTGTATCTTTCCTTTTTATAGAAGTACAAGTTTTTTTTATTAAATTTGAGCTCAGACACAGTTATGATGTCAATATCAGTCTGCAATTCACTTCCAGACAAAATTCAAAATTTCTCTCTTTTAGCCATTTCCATTGGCTCTTCCCTCTACATTTTCTCACTTATTTTCCTTTTCAATATCTTCATCTTGTCCGGGAGAAAAAAATCCCCAAAATAAAAGTATTGTTCTTAAAAGAAATTTTATTTTTAAAATAAAACATTTATCACCATCATTATTAACTACCTGATGAGAAATTGTTCTTTCAATGTCGAAATGTACAAATTTGTAGTAGTTTGCATATGTTCTAACATTAGAAAATATATATATATATATATATATATATATATATATATATATATTCTAATGTCTTTGTCATTGAAAATTTTCAGAAATGGGTTTGGTTAAATATTTTTCAACACTCTATACTAATAAGAAGGGGTACTGAAAGGTGCAAAATCTTAAAAACAAAACAAAAACAAACATAGAACAGGATTTTATAATTTAATTACAAGGAAAAAATATGCCAACAAATCAGCAATTGATTTCTTTTTACACTTAAACATTCTAAATTTTCCAGAATGACAAAGTATTAAAAAAATTCAAAGTTTTTTTTTTAAATAATTTTGCTCAAGCAATATGAAAAAAAAAAAAAAAAAAATAATGAATCTGAATCAAAGTAAATTTCTTGATTTAAAAAAAAAAAAGTAAAAATGAAAACTTGTAAATGCAAACTACAAGTATTTCCCTTTGAAAAATGACAATTTAGAAAGCTAAATAATTCCTGAAAAAAATAACCCTGTTCTTTTAATACATTGTCTTAGACAAGTGGAGTGTTAGATTCGACCAATAAATCTCCAGAACAAACAGAAAAAGAATAACAACTGGACTTCCCTATTTACATTACATGGAAGCCCCAAATGAATCAAATGAAATGGTATTCAATTGATTCCCCATCAAACAAAAAAAAAAAGAAAAAAGATCAATGTGATCTATTTGAGGGGAGGAGGAGAACAGAGTGATAATCATGTGATGAAGTCAAAATGAACTAGATATCAACAGTGAGCAATATACAAGTAAAAAGGTGACCAATCTTAAAAAAAAAAAAAAAAAAAAAAAAAAAAAAATCACCTTTTAAAACACTCAAACCCTAAACTCTCTTTGGCTTTCCTGACAGATTTTATGATGTAAAAATCAATTCTAAGGTGCATTTAGGCCTGTAAAGACAAGGATGCTAAATGCTTTGAAAAGTGATTTTAAATATTGGTGCACTATATATATTAAAGTACAGTAAAAGAAATGTTAATTGTATCAATTATTTAAATTGCAAAAATTAAATTATATAATAGCCTTAATGCAACAAAATTATACATTAAAATTTGAAGGGTTTTAAAGAAAATTTAGAATTTGAAAATGAACAAAATCATATGTTATATAAACAATAGCTATATTGAAAGCATCCACAAGTAAGATACGTTCACCTGGGAAAATATCAATTTTTATTTTTTTAAGTGTTCATTAAAAAATTTCATAACGTTTTTAGCAGTGAGAAATGTTTGAGGGCAGAAAATTGTTTCATGTACAGATCATAAAACTGATTAAAGGCTTCAAAGACAAAGAATATACATAAAATGTGTTGGAATATTTTTCAAAAGAAATTACTGTTTGGTCACTACGTTTATATATTATTTTCTTGGCACAAGTGGTGAATTAATTTTTATAAGTTCACTCTTATTTCTTTTTTTTAAAATTTTTATTCTTTCTTGTTAGAAGTGAACTTAAAAGAAAGAAAAAAAAGCCTAAAAAATAAAAGATGTGCAAAGCTATTTCAATAGCAGTACAAAAAGAAAAAGGAGATATCTGAGGTTTTATACATTATAGTTGGAAAATAAAAGTATAAATAATAAATTCTAAGATTATAATGAATTTTTTTTTCAAATCTTAAAAAGGGTAAAAATTAAAGTGGCTAGTGTCATTTACAAGGCATGTTTCAATTTGGCAAAAAAGAAGTTCTACAGAATAATCGCTTCAGAACTGCTTTTCATTTTTGCCATTGAGGACAGCAAGTCTTTGTGTTAATAATGAGTTTAATGGTATACAGCAATATTCTGGAAAGACAGATTGGAATTTATTATTTGGCTTCAAGAAAGAGAACTAATGGGTAAGTTTGAAGAAATGTGATAGATATTCAAGTGGCATCCTTAACTTAATAACTGATAATTCATATAAGTATGATAAGTTAGTTTATAGGGATAGAGGTAGAAACTGTAGGTTCAAGGAAATCTATTAGACATAGCAGTTGGTTCGTGAGTGAAACTTACCTGATGCTGAGTAGTAAACAAACTACTCCAAGAATTTGTGCAGAACTGAGGATAGATAGTTACAAAATATTAGAAGAATAAATGTTTGCTGGATTTTTGGAGACCAAAAAGATAAAGACAAGAAACGTTTTTTTTTTTTTTAGGTTGTAAAAGACAGATGAGCTTCTACTTTAGTATTAATGATTAAAAAATATACACTATCAGTGTCCTTCTTAAACAGTGACTGTTGGAAAGCCTCTGCTTTGTTAAAAGGAAGAAGATACAGCTAATCACCCCACCAAAGAGTCTATGGACTCAAAGTGGGACTTATGTGCAAACCATAAAATCCATTTTGTTAGCGTTGAAGAGGTTCACATGTATAATCTAAATAAAGAAGTGGAAGAAAACAGAAATTCAATAAAAAAATAAAAAAAAGGCTATTCACTGATCTGCTTAATAAGCAGAAGATAAACAGCTGCCATCTTGAAACATGCCCAATAAATAAAACAAACAAAAAGTAGCCACTATCTTGAAATATGCCTAGTGAATGAAACACTAGCCATTAAAATGATAAAATTGCTAATTACCAAGACTGCACAGTCCAATGTTATGATCAGTATATATATTGAGCTTTTATTAAATAAGAGGGCAAAAATTCAATTGTTTAACCAATGTCCAACTGATTCTATGAAAATCAGAAGTACTTGCTTACTGAAACATTAAGCTTTTTAGCGTGCAATCCAAATGATTAATTTAAAAAAAAAAAAGAAAAAAAAAAGTTTTATTTCGTGGTATCAATTTCACTTTGAACTGAGCTTTTTGAGCTTTTCATATCGTCGTCTTCTAAAATCCGATGCCTGGTTGTTGAGCAAATCTCTAGCATTTCTCTTAAGCCTCGATTTTCAATTTCCAATTGTGTCAACCTTTCTTGCACTTTGGATACGGCAGCATCATCAACAGAAACTGCTTTTTGCATGACAGCAGCCATTTCGCAGATTTTGTCAATCATCTGGATATAATCCTAGGGTAAGGGAGAAAAAAAAAAAAAAAGCATTAATATCATTTTTTTTTTTTTACATCAATGTAAGTTAAAAAAAAAAAGCATTAATATAGTTTTTCTTTAATTAAAAAAAAAAAAAAAAAAATTGTGAGAAACAAGGCATAAAAAACTACATCATTTATTAAATACCAACTTTTCCAAAGATGAGAAAGATGAACCAGTTACAGAGGGTGTCAGAGAAAAGGCAAGAGAAGGATGGGAATACCAGTGTGATGGCAGTTGTGAAGGTAGAGTGAGAAAGAAAAAGAACAACGGGGTGATGGGGAAAGGACGAGAAACGAACTGGAGTCAAGTGGATAAGAGAGGGGAATTGAAATTCCATTTAAATTCTTGGAGATTGTAACTGTCAAGGAAGCAAGTATAAGGAAGGGAGTTCCACAGGCAGGAAATGTGAGAAAAGAAACAACTGGAGTAGAAGTGTATTTGGATGATTTAACTGTAAAAGGGTGGGATCTTGTTGCCAGTCTGGTTGGTTGAGTAAATTCTTGTGGAGGGGGTGTCAGTGATTTAAGCTCGTCAAAGCAGAAGCCATGAAAATATTTGTAGAAGAAACAGAGGGAAGCCACATCCCGTTGGTGAGAAAGTGGCTAAAGTTGAGCTGCCAGGTCAGGACCGATCACATTGCAGATTCTCCTTTGGAGCCTGTCAAGAACTCTGAGAGGAATAGCTGGGGTGCACGACCAGATGTGATAACAGTATTCAATGCAGATGTTTGATCTGTATATGATTGAAGCAAATTCAATCCAATCAAGCCACTGTTTTCCAAGTAATTTTTAATTACCATATCTGTCAGCATCAAGGATGCACCCAAAGTTTAAAGTGCAAATATTCGTGGAGGGGGGGGGGGAGAAAAAAAAGAAAAGAATAAACATTAAAATAAGTTCTCAGCACTTTCGCTACTTTAACAAAATGTATTGTGAGGCATTTAGCAACATGTAGATCATCTCAACCAATTGTGAACTGGATTTTATCATTTTACCCATACGACACAGAGACATGTAAGTTTACCCACTTAGATGTATAAAATACTGAGTGGGGTATGTACCCACAGTAGAGTTGCATTGAACACAATGATACTCCAGTTCAATAATTCATTGTTCTTCTATTCACCAAAATCTTGTCTGAATGTCCGTTATATGTCTAGAGAGGAAAAAAATCTCATCTGGCATTTTCATTTTTTTTAAATAGAGAAATAAAAAATGAAATAAAGCTTTACTTAAATGTAAAACAAAAAACAAGCTTTACTTATATAAATTCTTTAAAGTTATTTTCAGAGAAACATAAAATCTCTATTCTGATATCTGAAAACTTTTTAGAAAAACTTTTAAAATTATTTAAGAGATTCAATAAGTTTTATAAAAATATTTAGTAAAGTCAATTCATAATTTTCTCTTCTATAAATAAATTCATTTAAACAATCTTTTATTTACACTATTTCGAATCCCCAAAGACAACAAGTCTATACACATAGATGAAAGCGTTGCTTGAGTAATCCCAAAAAGTGATTTGACCTAAAGAGTTGTGGGTTCAATACCTGGCCAAAGTAGAGGGAACAAAACTTGGACAGCTGAGTTACTAAAGGAAAGTAACTTATACAGAAATATCAAAAAAAAAAAAAAAAAAAAAAAAAAAAAAGGCATGGCATGTAGAATTAGAACAATCTATCCTCATGGACAAAATAAAGGGCTCGGTTTGAAATTCTAATGTATATCACCTGATGAAACCGGAGCATTCAACAGCCAAAACATTATCAATATTGTAATAAAGATGAGGAGAACAGTCCAAAAAATGTAAATAGTGTAAATAGTTAGAATAGCTCATCTCAGAGAAATAGACAATCTTTTATTTTGGTTTTCTTGTTATGTTTTCTTTCAAAGTGCTTGATAATGCTCCATGTTTCAATATTCAAGCGTGTATTTCTGTTTGATGGATCAACAAACATTCGTTAAATGCTTTAATGAACCAAACCAGTATTGAAAAAAATTCACAATTAAAAAAATATAAATTTTCTGATAATCACTAATTTTGGATGAACATCTAAATTAACTAAATCCATAATCTATTTCTTAAAGGTTTCTTTTCTTTTATTATTTAATAATTCATATCTGATTAAAAAAAAAAAAAAAAAAAAAAAAAAAAGACAGAGAGAAACACTGTTAATGTTTATCATATCAGGACAAACAGGTGTGGCTTAGTTTGGTAAGGTGATTTCTCTTATAGGAAAAAGTTTGAAATTATAATTGAAGTTGGCTGTTAATTAGTATTTTCAAATAATCATAATATAATTTTTTTTAAAAATAGGAACTGACATGGCATCAAGTGGAGAAAGCCAAAGATCATCTTTTAGCGAGTATTTTACAAGCCCAGATTAAAACAAAGTTATGTAACTCTTTTACAACATATGCCCATTGTGGTGTAATGGATATCAATTTGGAATGAGAAATCAGAGATCTGAGTTCAAATTTCAGTAGAAATTCCTTGCATTCATTGATGCGCAAATGCTCTTGAAAAAAGTATTAATCCATTTCTTCCCGCTCCAGCTACAAATTAAATAGCAAGACAGATTAGGTTCTATAGCCTTGGATGGCAACCAGTCTACCGCAGAAAGAAATGGCAACCTAGTGTGGGAAAATCTGCCTAGTCAGTCATGGATCAAAAGAAACACGATTGCCCAAGTGTATATCACGTACAGGAATTAACTGACTGATAAATGTATTTGAAACTTTGATCATTGAAATATGTAACGAAAAGAACAAGAATACTTTCTTTTATATTTCCTGCCAACATTCAAGATCTGCCTTTTGATCATTTGGAAAAATAATTTATAGCATAATAATTAGACAGAAATATCCTGACCATAATTTTCAAGACTATAATACGTACCGTTCCTTGTTCAGCACTTCTCGTAATTGTTTTTTCAAATTTATTCCCTTGAATCAACTGCATTACTTGCTCTCGATATTTTTGCATGATAAGTTCCAATGCACTTTGATGTTCCTCAAGACATAAACGTAGTTCTCGATTCTCTTGCTGAAGTTCCCGGATTTGTCGATTTTCCTGGGCTATCTCAAGAACTAATGTAGATCGAGGTCGATGGCGTGCAATCTCATTCAGCTCCGTGATATCATCTTGGTACTGAAGACAAATTAATTGCAAATAAATTTTAATAATCAAACTTAAGGAAAGTGAATTATTTTTCTTAAGTGGGGTGTTTGCATGCATAAAAAAAATGCTTCTTATTTAAAATTACACTATATTCAGTTACATATCCAGTACAATTTGCAATCATTTACTGCCATTTATTAGGCAATTATTAAGTACTTTTTCAGTAAAAAAAAAAAAAAAAAATTCCACAGGCTTTGATATGAAAGTTTTCAACAGTCAAATCTAATCTTCATAAAAGAAAGCTTTACCCCACAAAGAACAGATTTTTTCTGCAATATATATGCATGCTTGTATGTGGATGACTAATATATTATGCTCTCATTACAAATGAGCTCTCTAGAGAAGTAAATTTTAAAAACAGTTTCCATTTCTGTGATATATGCGTTACTCTTTAGAAATGAATCCTTCCTTTAATGATTGGCATGTGTATATACTGCTTATATAGAATGCGTTAAAATTTCCCTTCTGATTCTATGCACCTATGGCTTGGGGATAGTGACATTGACTGACACCAAATCGGTCGAGTTTCGATTCCGCCCAGAAGCAAATGGATGTGTCTAGCCACACTGATGAGTTGCGATACAGTGAAACAGGCTTGTATGTGGGTGACTTATATGTATATATATATTATATATATATATATATATATATATATATATATATACATACATACACACACATATATATATATATATATATACACACACACACATGCACACACACACACACACATGCATCGCTCATTCTGTCATGAATTAGAGCACTCTGGCTATTGGGCATGTATAATGATAATGTATATGCTAAAAAGACTGCCTTCTTCTACCGAGCACCCATAGCCCAGAGGTAGAATCGCCGACTAACGCCAATTCGGTTGGGTTTCAATCCTGGGTTAAAAGCAATCGGAGTCTAACTGTACTGATGAGCTGTGATACAGCAAAACAGATCTGTCTGCGGAAGATTATATATATATATATAAATAATAGGTAATAATAGATAATAATCAGTTGGTATATCAGATGCTGGTAGGACAGACAAATACGGTAATTACTGATAACTCAACCTAATAATCTACCTTGTGAAAAAAAGATTACTAATCAAAACATTAGGTTTTATCAACAAAAATATCTTGGAGGGCACAGTCTCAAGAACAGCCCAGGTTCTTCATGACTGACTAAAACATGGTGTTAATCAAATGAAAAACAAAGACTTACTTGTTTCATAGCATCAATCCGATTGTGTAGAGAATTGGTACTGGCAATCAATGAATCTGCCAAGGAATCATGATCCTTTAATCTGGATACCAACAAACGGGCATCTGCCAATAATTTCTCAAAGCTCATCTTCATACCTAGACAACAGAAAAATATAAAACACTTCACAGAATAACTAACATGCTCCTAAATGCACCATTTTCACAAAAAACAAAATCCAACCACACTTGCACAGTCACAGAAATAATATAGCAGCTTCGATGAAATATTATATGGTATTAATGGGATTAATAATATATTGTCATGCTGGGAATACCACCAAATAATAGGTGTGCTATGGAAGAAAGTGAGTATTCTCCCAATTGCATTTCCCCTATCACCAGCATTATTATATCTCTGATATAATGATGCCTGATTTCACAGACGGGAAAAAAGCTGAAAGAAAAAGAATGACAAACATGCTTTGTTGAGAGAGAGAGAGAGAGAGAGATTTATGCCACTAAGTCATATACATATTTACATTGATCCCATGCAGAGAAAGTATATCAGGTATGCAACAACAAGCAGAGTAAAAAGGAGATGGAAAAAAAAACAAAAAAAAACTTAAGTATAATAGTTTTTTGGGCCAGATTTATCTGCTATGTCCCTAGTGAAGATATTCTGCAAAGAGGAAAATATGGAGTCTTGGGGGCTTTCCTAACATGAGGACTGAAAGCCAGATATTCTGTATCTGGTCAAGATAGGTTTCCAAAGAAAAACAGTGGCAAGGGCTTGTAATCTGCACATATTGAGAGCTGGCTGGAAGAGACAGATTTAACCTTAATCAGGGTGAGGCAAGGGCTTTGACTGTACTTAAAAAAACAAAAACAAAAAAACTACTCATTTTGACTCCTGGAAACTGTCTTTAGGACTAACCACTTTCATCACCAATTTTAGTGATGTCACTAAGCTGCTGCTATGTGACCTCATCTCAACCAAAAGGGAGATAATTGCCTTTTGCATCCCTAGAGTATTATTCCAGATGAAGTAAATAATTATCAGTGGTTAACATATTGTAAATTTCAAAGAAAAAGAAACATACTGCTGAACCAGAATTGAAAGTAAAAGATTATTTGATAAAATGACAGGATTAAACATTAAGTAAATGTTTATATTCATGTTCAAAGAGAGACAGAATTAGTGTAGTGGGCAATTTGTCATCACCATTCCAGTGTATTCAAAAATATTCAAATTCACATTTGATTTTTTCTATTGAGAACTTTGATCATTAGAGTTCAGTTATTGTCTCTAAAAAAAAAAAAAAAATTATATATATATATATATATATATATATATATATATACATACATAAATTAAATACTCTTCCCGCTCTCTCTCTCACACACACAGGTAGCAGCAAACAAAAAAGCTGTTACTCCCATCACCAAACTTGACAATTTCAGTCATGTGTGTATGTGTACAAATAGTTTTCAAAAAAATGCCAGAAATAGAATATTATGGGATACACATACCTTGCTGTTAAACAATATATCAAAGTAGAAAACAAAAAAAGACACTATAAAAATCCTATTATAATAAATAGTGTTGTGTGCGTGTATATATATATATATATATATATATATATATATATATATATCCTTCCTGTCACACTCATAGAGAGAAAGAGACAATATCAAGGTAGTGTCAGCTCAGTTCATTTTCTTTACTTCCAGTTATGAAAGCTCTTGCTGCATGTTTGCTCTTTAACAGTGCCTTATTTAATTTTTTGCAATAATCACGTCATCAAGTAGTGAAGAAATTATATATATATATATATATATATATATATATATATATATATATATCCTTCCTGTCACACTCATAGAGAGAAAGAGACAATATCAAGGTAGTGTCAGCTCAGTTCATTTTCTTTACTTCCAGTTATGAAAGCTCTTGCTGCATGTTTGCTCTTTAACAGTGCCTTATTTAATTTTTTGCAATAATCACGTCATCAAGTAGTGAAGAAATTATATATATATATATATATATATATATATATATATATAATTCTATCAAATTTTTTGATGGCAGGGGTACACTCGTAAATTATTTTATAATCAAATTAAAAAGTTGTAAAATTTTAAGAAAAAATGGATATCTTTGATAGATAAACTTATGCCTTAATTATGATGAATAGAAGCCACAACAAGCATGCAAATTTTAAATTTCAATTGCCTACTTACTAGAAGCAAATCTATTGGAGACACCAATTAACAGGATTCAGGAAATGACCAAAAGGTTCTGGGCTTTAGAAGAAAAAAAAAAAGAAGGACTATGTTAATGGAGAGTAAACAAAGTATATTAACTTGCTAGAATGGACCAGTCAAATCCAACTGAGAATTTGAGGTAAGACTTGGTGTTCACAGACAGTCTCTATTTAATCTGACTGAGCTGGAGTTACTTAGCAAAGATGAATGGACAAAATTTTCAGCCTCTATACTTGCAAATCTGGTAGAGACATACATACCAAAAGACTTGCACCTGTAATTGCAGTAAAAGGTAATTTTACAAAGTATTGGCTTGGGGTGGGGAGGTGAATACTTATGCATACAAGAGACGACAGCTTTGTTGTCCCTAACTATTATCACAATGTCATTTGTAACTTCAAAATATAGTGCATTTTGAGTTGATAAGATGGTTTAAAAAAAAAAAAAAATCAATTTGTATTTCAACTGGTAACACTACAAAAATGTGAAAAAGTTCAGAGAGGGTAGGTGAATACTTATGCAAGGCCCTGTACATTGGTAAATTAAGTAGAGAAACAGTAAACATTCCAATTCAGTGTCACAGATTTGGTTATCCATTGCTTGACCTTAAACAGCTGGACATGTCCCTAGGGGCTGATGCACCATGCATTTCTAGTCATGAATGAGAGCGGTAGGCGTGCACCATAGCTGAGAATTTTTTTTTTTAAATAATAAAGCAGCTAAGGAGTGTCACATCTAATTACTTGGGAACACCCTCAATTAGAGACAATCTGAGCAAACTAGGTTACTGGGCCTGAAGTTATTTTAGACTGTGTCTTACCTGTAAGGTTATCGAAACTTGACATCACATCAGGAACATTTGACTGCATGATGCATGAGCAATGAGCAAGGTCACTTTCTTAGAATGCTGCTCTCTCACTCAAAAATAACTGATAGCAAAAAGGTAGGTTTTATTTAATTAGAAACTATTGTCAATAAAAAAAATATCTGCTTTTTAAGTCTATAGAAAAGTTTATAAGTCTCCATTTTTAATTTATTTTTAGCATCAACTCTTCCTGAAGTTTACCAGCTTCAGAGTTTACATGGATTCATAGAACTTGTTGCAAATGATAATCAATATTAGTTGATTGATAAAATGCAGACATCAAGAGCATCAAACAAAGCCTACATTGATAAATTTATCTATATTTCTGAGATGAGGTACAGTAATTATTTACACTATTTACAATGTTTGGACTGTTGTCCTCATATTTGTTGCCATATTGTTGTTTTGGCCATTGTGCACTCCAACCTTCTTCAGGGGATTATAATTTTGAACTGAACACTTTATTTTGTTCACCAAGATAGATTGTTCTAGTTCCATGAGACACATGGCTCAGTGGTTAAAAGTGTTGGTTGGATCCAGTAACTTGACCGAAAGAGTTGTGAGTTCAATATCTGGCTATAGCAGAGGTGAACAAAAACTTGCAGAGATAATTGATGCAGAGACATCTAGAAGAGGCATGACACATGAAACTAGAACAATCTATCCCAGTAAATAAAATAGAAGATTCAGTATGAAATTCAAATCACCTGGAGATGGTCAGAGCATACAATGGCCAAAATGTCATATACATGGCAACAAAGATGAGGACAACAATCCAAACAATGTAAATAGTGCAAATAAGTTTTAAATAATTAGTATTTTCTTTCTTTTACTTATTTTTAACTAGTGTTTTTGGCAATTATTAGGTTATAATTCTGCTTGTTCCTTAGTACATTATATTCTACCATTACCTCAGATAAATAATGGACTGATTGGTTTTGATTGCGAGGAAAGATGGAAAATGTTGTTAGAAACCAACAACTTCAGCAACACTTGATGTCGATAGCCTAGTTACGAACATTCTAGTAAATGAAACAATGAGTATTATTTACAACAATGTCAACAAATATTTAAAAAAACAAAAAAAAAAAAAACAACTGAAAGTAAGTGTGAAATAATAACTCACTTCACTCACTTCCTTCAAATTTGAAGGACCGAGGAAGAATTTGCGAGCTTATGTGAAATTGTTTTTGAACCAATGAAAACCTTGCCTTCACAGAAATTAGCTGGTCAGCTGAGAAAAAAGTAGTGAGTATACATGAATTTTTTTTATATAAAATGATGAGTAACATTAATAAAGGAAGATTGTCAAAAATCATGTGAGAGGTTCCATTTCAGTTCCTTGTGACCTGTGTTAAAGTGTAATATACCAGCATCTTGGGTATATAATTCTTCTGGGACCCATGGTGTTGATAACACAATGAATACTGAAAATCTAGAATCAACAACTGGTAGCGAAAATTAAACTGCATAAATTCGGCAGCCTTCACTTCAACCGCTATGGTAATTATACTCAAACTTCTTGGGCAACAACTAAATTTTTTCAACTCAAATTCCATAAATCATTTACGTTGGGAACCACTCAAACCAAATTATTCACAAATGCTTCTATTTCATTTTGTCAGAAAACACTCAACCTGACTTCTTCACAAAAATCAGTTTCACATAAACATTTCAGAATCTTCTTCACCTTCTTTGTCTCTTTTGTCATCACTGGGAGCAACAACAAATACAATCTGCAACAAACACCTCTGTCAAAAGACAATAAGACCGGGCTAAATGTAAATAAAATATATATTTTTTTTCTTTTCCATACAAAGACATCTTCTCAAACATTGCAGCCACATTTCATGCTGTGGAGTAAGAAGAGGTTCTTTGGTCAAAGTTGTCAGCAACTCTCTATTGGGGAGACCTCAATTTTGCTCAACTGTATGCTTCGACAGTTGTGCTCAGACTCTTAAAATCATTTTACTTCACAACTGTCAGCTAGACGTCGCTTTCCATCCGCTGATAGCTGTTTTCAGGTACAAATCTGAATCTGTGGCATAACCTTTGTGACCCTTAGCTAGAGGAAACAAAAATCTCTAAATCCAACATGTTTTCTCATTTGTGCACCTGGTTGACATTTTTCAACAAAACCCCTGCCTTCAAATTTTAAACATTTGCGTTACTGAGCACAAATACACTTCACTGCCAAAAATTCATGCTTTTCAAAAATATCGTATTATGAATATTTAATAAAACTTTTTGCCAATGTAAAATTATATTTGTCAATTATATTATCAAGCATGCGGCACTTCAAAGAATTTCCTCTCAACAATCCTAGAAAGCTAATTATTTCAAACTATCTCTCTTCATCTGCTTTTGAAAGCATGCAAACCATATATATCCCTTCAGTGAACAACAAACTCTCTTACTCAAACTGTCTTTTTTTAATATTATTTTATGTCAGATCATTTAATCTGTTGTATGAACATGTCCTCTTCAAAACAATACTTTAAAACTATAGACTAAGAATTCCAATTTATTTTCCTGAAATTAGCTACTTCAAGTGTATAAATTATTAATAAATTCCTTATCTTGTTTTGTTAAAATAGCCCAATTGTTTCCTCATCTTATTGGCTTGGTTAAATCAAATGTTCATTTTAACCCCGAAGTCCCACACCACTATATGGTATGTAAAAATTCTTTTGAATAGTTAACTAGATTGATTCACTTATTTTCTATGGCTTATCAACCCATTATAGGTTATAAGCTAGTAAATATTTTTAGATTGTAAGAACTTTCTGTTGAGATAATGATTTAGTGATAAAAGTTTTACTAATCAACCCATAGCTGGGAGGAAAAAGAGGTGGATTTATATCTTTCCCAAGTGTATTTTGCACATAAATGAATATAACAAGCCCAATGAGAATTGGAACTCAGTTTGCTGATTAACAATTCCAAGCCATTATCCATTACACCACCCACACATCCAAGCTTATATCACCTTGTATTCCCAAGCAGTCGTCTATCTAGCTAATGATAATGATCGATGTTGCTAAACTTCAGTGATTGCACAGGAACTGGCATTTCAATCTGATGTGTAAGTCAGTTAAGAAGCAAAATTTGCAGTACAATTTAAACTAAGATTTCTTACTAACTGTATTAAATATAAACTGATGTAGATTATCTTTCTGTGAGGGGTAAGATCTTGAAATTGAAATGTTTTATCTCTAGTAGAGTGCTTCAAAAACTCTAGAACTAAGAGTTACTTTTCCTGACTTAATACAGGAGAAAAAAAAATTAACTCAGGTGCAGTTCATTAAAAATATCTGCAAAGGGGGTGGAGTTTAAAGAGGATCAATAAATAAATCATGGTGATTTAATTTTACTACTAAAAAGTAAAAATCCACCAATTTCCAACCAAAGACTAATCTTTCTCATTAATGATGTCAACCAACTCAATAAAAAGAAACCTCCACTTTTTCATGATAATTCACAATATCGAAGTTTTAAAATTAATTTTTATAAATGAAAAGTTTTTTTTTATGCTTTCATTTTAGCTTTAATTGAAACCTCAAATATTGAATGTACTATTTCCATTAAGCAAAATATTCAGTAGTCTATTTTTCAAACAGAAATTATATTGATTGGAATAGATGTTATTTTTTCTAAAATAGCTGATAAGCGCACTTTTTAGCCATCTTTCATTACAATATAATTTACATTATTAAAAAAAAATCTTCAAAAATAAAATATACTTTTCTAAAACTTTGAGGAATATTAGCTGATATAAAATATAATTCATCTGATTTGAAACAAGTATTAAGTTGAAAAAAAAGAAAAAGAAAAAAAAAAGAAAAAGAAAAAAAAAGAAAAAAGATTTTAAAATGAACAGTAGCAGTGACTTATATGCCTTTTAACACCTGACAATCATTTGTCAAGCACTAATAAGCTATTTATATGTTTATTGCTGTCCTATGAAGACTTCATCTGCTAAAACATAATTTAAGAAAATGACAGGTAAATGCTCCTTTCTATAATTTTTAAGTACTTACTAATGTTAGAAATATTTTCCATAATCTAATTTTTGGAATGTTGACTTCAGATTTACAAGTCATCAATCTTATTGTTTGATAATGTTGTGTATGGTCATTCATAATTTCAAAATGGGCACGTTTTATACACATGAAAAAATTTTTCAAAATCTTAGAGTGTGAAGATTTGTATTAATATAATCATATACTCTTCACTTAAAAACTTAACCTAATGTAGACAAAGGTTTTTAAAAAGTTTTTGAAACTATAAATTATAATTTAAAAATAAAACAATTTTTGTAAAAATTCATTAGTCATCACAATTTTTTCATTTAACAATAATGTTCTTAATATATATTATTTATAAAAGTAATTAAAAGTTTAATTAAATAATGTCTGTTTTATTGCATTTTTACTATTCAGAGCAGATTTTCAGAAAATTAGCAACTGAGTGAAAGAAAAAAAAATGATTTACATTCTCCAAGGAGTCCTGTGTTTAATTAATAAAACAACGGTTGCAGACAGAATTTAATTTCTAGAAATTTAATAGGATTAAGTTAAAGGGGGGGGGGGGTGAAGACGTGTGTGTGTGTGTGTGTGTAATAAAACAGAATTAAAAGGGTAAAGTTACATCAAGGACAAAAGATTAAAGCGACTTTCATTAGGAATTTCATTACTAAGCTCTCTTATAGCCTCACCAAGTTAAAGAAATATTATCAATTATGGTGAAATTCTGTCAGGATTTGTTTTCTTTGTTATGCTGCACTGATTCATGAGTGCAGCTGTTCTCAACTTGCGATGAAACATCAAAATAAATTGCAGCACTTAAGAAATTTGGTTGTTCCGCTGATCCTAGTGTTGGTCAGAAGGTCCTTAATCTTTCGTCATTTCAATTGTCCATGGCAGAATTATCAATTCTTTCGCACGGATTAGATTTTTGTGTCTCCCCCTCTTGCATATTAAACAAGAGGAGATTTTTTTCAGAGTCCAAAATTCTGTTAGCACAAATGACCAGACTTCAAACTGATTCAGTCAGCAAAGTCAGCGATCTTAAGGTTAAACTTAACAATATCGCAATATCCTATGCAGGTACTCCCATTTCATTTAATGTGTTTAAATGGAACAGAGAGCAATATAAAATTATTAATTCACTTCAGAAAAATAATTTCTTAGTTATTATAAAACCAGATAAAGGCTCAGGTTTTGTCATTCTTGATTATCAAGATTATGTTAACAAGATAATGACTATCCTTGAAGATACTTCCAAATTTGTTCAATTAGACTTAATAGACAAATATGAGTCTACAATATCTATTGAGGCCAAATTCTAAAAACATCTACTGAAATGAGTTAAAAGTAGGGTTTTATCAACTGAAATTTCTAATGAAATTAGACCCATGGGTTCAATTCGTCCTCGCCTCTATGGCTTGCCTTAGACACATAAGAATGGTGTCCCGTATTGAGACCTATTTTATCTATGATTGGGTCTTCCCAACATAGCGTGGCTAAATGGCTTACAACCATACTACAGCCAGTTTTGGAACGGTATAACAAATTCTGTATTCATTTGATTTCTCTGACTTTATACAGTGTTATCTGTCAACTGACAAATTAATGTGTTCTTATGATATTTCTAGCCTTTTTACTTGTGTCCCTTTAGCTGAAACTATTGATATATGTGCTGATGCCTTTTATCATAGTCAGTTGTCACCTCCCATTATTTCTGAAGAGGTATTTCTCAAACTGATGCAATTTGCAACGATGTCTGTTGAATTTAGTTTCAACAGCGTTATGTATAGGCAAATTGATGGGATTTCAATGGGTTCTCTTTTGGGACTCATTTTAGCAAATATCTTTGTTGGATTCCATGAGGAGAGTATATTATCTGAATTTAATAGACCTGATGTTTATTTCCGTTTTGTAGATGACACCTTTTGTCTTTTTAACAACAAAAATGAAGTGAACCATTCCTTTTGTCCCTTAATAATATGCATCCAGCTTTAAAATTTACACAAGAAAATGAGATTAATTCTTCCCTTCCATTTCTTTATGTTTTGATGAGCAGATCTTCTTCTGGTTTTCTAACTTCAGTTTATTGAAAACCAATATTTACTGGTTTGTATACCAGGCAGGATATCTTTGTCACCAAAAACATAAAATTAATTTAATTAAGACCCTTACCCATAAGGCCTTGAGGATCTGCTCTAAAACTAAGTTGGATGACAAACTGAAGTATATTACTACCACTCTCTGTAATAATACCTATTAGATAGGTGTCCAATCAGCGATTAGGAATAAGGTATTGGAATTCAATAGAATTAAACCAGCAACAGTACCAACATATCCTGTGTACCTGCACCTTCTTTGGCTGGGTTCTGTTAGTGATAAATTTGCTAAGCAGGTTTAAGTTGCTGTTCAATAATGTGACTTTGCTGCCAATACTCGAGTGGTTTTTTCTTCTAAATCTGTTTTTCTGTCTTTCTATAAGGAAGGATGTTTTCCCCATAAACCATAATAGCTCATTGATTTATATGTTTAAATGTAGTTGTGGATGGAACTACACAAAGACTAGATTCTGGAAGTAAACAGCAAATCCCCACAAAAATCCAGATCTTGGACTATTTCTTGACTGATAGGTTGACCAATACATAAAGGTCTTCTATTGCAGAGCACCTTATTAACAACCATAATCATGCTGTTAGCTTTAGTGTAGAGACATTTTCTATCACTGGTTGGCCAGCATGTTTGTTTCTTTTATTTTTTAAAGAAAATACCATCATTATAGGTGGTAATAAAAAATATTTTTGTCTTTTTATAGTGGTAATTAAGTTTTGTGTCACTAAACATATAAATAAATAAATAAATAAATAAAAGGTACTGCCACTCATTTTTAATTTTAAATTAAAAATAAAAATTTTCTAAAGACTTATTTTAGTTTTAATTGAAAGCTAAATGATTAAATTTACAATTTCCAGCAAGTAAAATACTCTGGTGTATTTCAAGCAGAAATTATATTGATTAGAATATAAAATTTTAAGATGTTTTCTTAAATTTTAAATTATTGGCCCATTTTTGAGTGATTGACAATTTTGTAAACAAAAGTTAATTTTTGTTTTTAAAAATCTTGCAAAAGTAAAATATACATCTGTGACACATTATTTTTGGAAAATTAGAAAATCTAATGTTAAATTAATCTGATTTACACAAGTATTACTTATTTATAGCATGAAATTTAGAATAAAACTATTTTTTCATCACGAAGTTAAACTTTTTGTCTTGTCCACTGTATATCAAATGTGTTGACAGGTTGTCAAATTAGAGGTAAGACAAGTGTATGGTGATCACAACTGAGATAATTGTACTTTTTTTCCCTGTAAAGGGAAGAAACTCTGAAATACATGGCCTTTTAATTTACACATAGAAATTATCATACAAAAAAAAAAAATTACAATTTTAAAAATAGGAATGATTTTTATCAATTTTTTAAATGTTCAATTAGTAAGTGTAATCTTTGCTTAACAAGTTTTTTTTTTTAACAAGCCCCAACAAATATTTGAAGTCTTTTAAAAATATTTTTGAGACTTTATAAATTATTATAATTAAAAAGAAAAAAAAAAAAGAAATGGGAACAATTCTTTTAAAATTTCATTATTAATAAAAAAGAAAATTTTTTTTTCAGGGCAATCCTTAAATTATATTATTTATTCAAGCAATTAAAAGCTTATCAAATTAAATAATGTCATAATTATATTGCATTCTCTACTATAGATTAATAAATCTGAACAAATAATCGAAAAAAAAAAAAAATTCCCAACGAACTTTAAATCTCTCAAAATTTCATGGATTTTGGAGATAGATTTTTTAAACATAATAATTTCAAAATTAATTTGATTCATGAAAGTTTCATTAAAATTCGACAATTATTTGATTTTTGCAAGAATTTTCAAATTAATGTGTTTGTCACAGGAAAAAAAACGAGTTAGTTACGTAATATTAGGTTTTCCATTGTAAAACTCTCGTAACGATTTGGTTACCCGCTAACTAAAAAAAATCAAAAGATATTTTACCAAAATTAGAAGGGATTAAATTTAAAAATAATTAAAAAATACTTTGATCTTTTTATTAATAATAAAAACATTTTGATGGAAAAAGTTCGTTTTTATTAAGTTTGTTTATTTTTTTTTATTCATAGTCATACTAACTATGCTGTTTTTGTTTTTCCAGTGATAACCTATGTACCTATGTACCTTCATTTTTCACACACACACACAAAAAAAAAGAGCATAGCATGATAGAAAATTAAAAAGCCCCGAACCCAATAAAAACAAAGTTTTATCGTAAAAAAAAAAAAAAAATGTTATTTTTATGAGGAAAGATCAATGAACTTTTTAAGTATTTTTTTTATTAATATTTTCTACTTTTCATTTTTGTTTAAAAATCTTTTCTTTTCCCTTTTTTTCTTCGACTCTAACCAGATGAGAATTTTAACGACTTTGTTTTCGGTAAAAAAAACAAAAAAAAACATTAATTTAGAAATTCTTGCAAAAATCAAATAATTGTCGAATTTTAATAATTAAAATTTCAAGGTTTATTCACAAATAAATTAATTTATGAAATTGTTATTTTTGTAAAATCTTTGTGTGTGTGCGTAGTGTGTATGTATATATATATATATATATATAAAATTGATATACATTATTTTTATGAAATTTTTCCTCATTATTTATTATCCGAACAAACACGTCTCGTATAGGTAGAAGCGAAATAAAGAGTGAAAAAAGGACGAATAACAAAACTAAAAGCTAAAAAGAATTTTATTAAGAAACAATAATGAAGGAAAAGAACAAAGGAATTTCTACCCTTAAATAAATTATTATTGATATTTTTGGTACATACGTGGGGGTCGATGGAATGAAAGAAAATAAAAAGTTGGGGGAGCCCTGCTTTAAATAGTGGCTAATGACATCATCGGGTTTCACACGCAAAGGATTAGTCGTAGAGCAAGGGAGATAACTTGGATTTTTATTATATTTTTCTAAACTCAGTTGTCCGTTTCGTTGCAATGTTTGTAAAAACAAGTCTGATCCATACATTAATATCATAAATGACTTCATATAAGTATGAGGCTGTTAATTTATAGTCTCATCTTTTTTCACAATGATAGGGAAATCTTTGAATTTTACTTCATTATTTGTATATACTGTTCATATAATTATATGCAGAAAACTAAAATTGATTATTTCACAATGCAGTGAAAAATCATGGCTGAATATAAAATACACATTTAACACGTTTCATTTTTATATATCAATATTCGGGGGAAAGTGTTCAGTAGAAATTTAATAATGGCTCACCGAATCTTATAGTAATGATGCAGTAAATGCAAGCATGTGTCAAGACTGGTTTGTTTGAAAAGTTAAGTAAAATTTAATCTTTTTATTAAAAACCAATGATACACACCCACTTATTTAAATAGTTTTCATAAAAAAACAACAACAACTAAATACCCCAGAAAAACAAAGAAACTAAGCATCATATAGTTATTACCTTGTTTTACATGGCTACAAGAGGCAACCCAGTGAAGATCAAACACACTACTCAATCATAATGATCTGCAAGAGTAACTTGCTAACCATTAAAAAAGTACCCTAGCATCATATAAATTAAATTCACATTAAAAACAAAAATTATCCTTAAAGTTTAGAATTATCATTTTTTTTTTTGCGGTTAAAATTCAAGATCATTCAAAGAGTTATCTCCCTTTCTTTAGTTTTTTTTTTTTAACTAAAAAATAAATAAAAGCTTTACAAATGATGTTGATATTCAACAGATGGTTTAAGAACACAAACCTAGACAGTCAATGTAGCTGAATTTCTTTCCCTCTTCTAAACAAATGTATGTCGATAAGATTTGTTGTCACCTTATTACTATACTTCCAGAGTCAACAAGTAAAGAATTTGTATATGTTAAAATTATTTTAATGGTATATTATTCAAGAGGCTTCTTATAATTTAAGGAGATGATTGGATGATCCCAAGGAGATTTTCCATTTCTCTTAATATAACCTTGATTTTATGTATTTTATAAAAGTTATAACATTAAAATTGTTTGAAAAAAGTTGGAATTTTCACAAAACTAATTTAGAAAATATTTCAATGAAAAAAAGAAAAGTAATATTAAAATTGTATGAAAATGTTGGGAGCTGTAAAAATTAATATAAAAATCCCTTTTAATAATAAAACAGATAATATTGAATTGTATGAAAAAACTAATTATGAAAAATTAGAGTGAAAGAGAATGAAAAGATAGGGTCTTACATATATATTCTTCGATGTTTCTGGAGAAGCCATTTTTATGACTCCAGATTCATCTACCATATCTCAAACAAGAACATATTCTGTGAACAGTTTCTTTGAAAAGGAAACTGACAAAATGAAGTCAGACAGTTAAAATTTACAGCATGAGGCTTAGCTTTGAGGTTGTCAAATGAGCCAAATTTAAATTGTAAACAGGTGTGTTTTGATTGGACAGTGATTTGTTTGTTTGTTTTTATTTAATGAATTAACCATTGATATTTTAATTTAATGTTTAAAAATTCCCTTCATGTGATTTTATACCCTATTTTTAATTAAGAGAAAGCAGACATCTTCAATACCGGGTACCACTGCTAGCAGTCTACCAAGAATATTCAGAACAGACAAGGACTTTCCTGCTATTATTCCTGCTTGCTGATAATTGAGGTTCAAATGGTGGGAATAGTAATGTACAGGTCACACCAAAGCTTCATTTCACAAACTTGAAAGCTTTCTATATACTTCATTACAAGCAAACTATTTTAGCCAACTCCACCTCCAAAATGTGTTATTTCATCACCTCCAATTTTCTTGTCACATCTAATCACATTGCAATTCATTTTGCCATTTCTTGACCTTCAGATGATAAATTCTGTCACTGGTATCAGCATTTCATTTTGTTTAGTAATGAAACATTTTCAACTTAAGAGTTTGAATTTTGTTTAATGGCATATCAACCTCTGTAGGTTATTTCATGCCAAAAAGGTGGTGTTTTAAGGTTATATTGAAAAAGTTGATTTAGTCAAATACTGATAATTTTCTTTTAATTTTTATTTCAGAAAACAGACGTTTTCTAGTTTTGTATTTAAAAATGTATTGCTGATATTTTTTTTCCTTCAAAAATGTATTATTGGTAATATTTTTTCCTTCAAAAATGTATATTTTTCTATAAAAGTCTATTTTTTATACTTTCATAGTGTTTTAACCCCAGTTTGGGGGTTAACTATTTGCCCATAGCTGGGACCCTAACAGATGCTAGCACTCTGGGTCAGGGTTGACCTGGGAACAACAGCAATTAAAAGGTGGTTACATGCTCCTCACCAACTCCCAATCAGAGGCCTTGTTGCTGGATGCAGTTTACCATCATACCCAGGACCATTTTCAACTCAAGTCAAAACTTTCTCCTTTTTTTTTCTTTTTTCCTTGAGAAGCCTTGCCAACAAAAAACTCAGCTGACACAAATAGTACTATTAAGTTTGTTACATAATAGCACTGCTTGTATTGTTTAAATGAGTGAATGGCACATTAAATTACTCATATTAAAGCTATCTCTTGGCTGAAATAAATGGTACAAGTTAGTCATAAGAAAAAGTCTGCGATGATTATATGCATGAACCGTTTCCGTCACATTCATGTGGCTATGACTGCTCTTAATAAACATTGGTCTGATAGAAGAAGCTTATGAACAAATAAGACAGATTAGATAAGAAATAAAAGAAAGCTGCTTTGTTTTTAGAATGTACCTTTAATTTGTGTAAAAAAAAAAAAAAAAAAAGTCATTTCTATTGCATTCACATTTTTAAAATGCAGTTTTCACTTTACCTGGCCACAGCAGAGGAAGAAAAACTTAAGAAGTTGAGTTACAAAAGGGAATTAACTGAAACTGATAACCCACCCATCAAAAAAAAAGGCATAATATGTAGAATTAGAACAATCTACAATACGAACTAAAAGGGTTTGATTCTAAATTCCAATGTATTTCACTTGAAAAGTGCCGAACAAGAAATATCTTGAATATGGTAATGAAGATGATGACAACCGTCTAGACAATGTAAATAGAAAAAGCATCATACAAAATTGTAGTCATTTACAAAGTGTAGTTTTGTTTTGGAGCATTTTGCCATGAGAGGCATTCAGAAAGGATTAAACTCACTATTCAATATTAATCATTTCTAAGAGTAGACTGTGAACCATTAAGAGATAGTCTAGCATCACCTAAATTATAACATTCAAATAAACTCAAGATATTTCAAGGTATAATGGAAGAGAGCTAAGGAAGAAAAGTTTATTTTTCCATTAACAATTCTCCCATTATGAGCATTATTATAATTATCCCATAATTCAAGGATGGAATAAAATAGCTGAATGGAAAAGGAATGACAAACATCTTTTGTTCTCAGAGTTACTTTTATACCACTAAGCCATACACAAAACTATATATACATATTTACACGTATCTCACACACAGAATAATGTATCATACATCTACAGTCAAGCAGAGTAAAAGGAGAATAAAAAGATAAGGTCTGACATATATGGACATTCTTCAGTGTTCTTGGAGAAGCCATGTTTATGACTCCAGATTCATGTACAATGTCTTTAACAAGGATATATTCTGTGAACCTGAAATGGAAAATCTTGGGTTTTTCCAAATTCAGGACTACTAGCTGGAGATTTCTATATCTAGGGAAGATATATTCCCAAAGGGAAACAACACCATGGACTTGTAAGCTGTAGCATTTGGCAGTGGAAGACAGAGCAGGACAAATCACACGTGTCTTGACACTAATAAACTTACTGAATAAATGAATAACTGACCAATTTTCTCACTGTATGAAGTCAAGTAACTAATTTGCCATCACGTGAACCACATGACTTATCTTAACCAAAGGGAGATAATCACCTTTTGTATCAATACAAAACCATTCATACTAAAATAATTTATGCCAGAAATGTAAAATCATTTTTTTAATATTCAGCTACCTGAACTGAAGCAGTTTTATTCAAAAATGTATTTTGAAAATGTATTTTTATCTATTTTGAACAAATATGACCATCATTCATCATTTCTTCGAAAAATAATGTATGAAGTTTTTTTTTTTTTTAATCATTTCACCCCGAGCAAGGCGGAAATGCCACTGATGTGCAGGGGGCTACATAAATGTAAAAAGATTAATTAGAAAAGAGTGAGGAGTACAAACTAGTTAGAAAGGAACAATAGAAAGCTGAGAAAGCAGGTGCGATGACAGATACATAGGTGGAGAGAAAGGGAGGGTTATACAGGGGTGGGGAGAGAGCTAGAGTCCAGTGGTTAGTAGATGAGTATTGACTTTGCATTTAAATTTCTGGAGGTTGTAGCCATCAGGAAAGCAAGAATACGGGAGCGAGTTCCACAGGCGGGAAGTGCGAGAGAAGAAGCTGCAGGAGTAGAATTGTCGTCTGCATTTGGCTAACCTGACTGTGAATGGGTGGGACCCAGATGCCAGTCTGGTTGCACGTGTAAACACGTGTTGAGGAGACATCGGTGACTTAAGTTTGTCTGAGCAGAAGCCATGAAAGTATTTATAGAACAGACAAAGGGAGGCCACCTTTCGACGATGGGGAAGTGGCTGCAGTCGAGCCGCCAGATCAGTACCTATCACATTACAGACTCTCCTTTGGAGCCTGTCAAGAACACTGAGGAGAACGGCAGGGGCACCTGACCATAAATGGCAGCAGTACTCCATGCACGGATGGATGGTTGACTTGTATATATGCAGGATGGATTCAGGTGGAAAAAACATCCTGGATCGACATAGTGACCCAACCTTCTTAGCAGTAGATTTTGCTATGGATTCAATATAGTGGTTCCATTTGAGGTCTGAGGACAGGGTAAGTCAGAGGAGGCGTAGTGTATTACTCTCCGGGAGAATCGCTTGGTCCATGCTTATGGGAGGTAGGAGAGGTTGCCTGTAATGGTTGACAGACAACAGCTTGGTCTTAGATGAATTGAAGTTGACAAGCCACTTCTTGCCCCAGTTCACCACAGAGTGTAGATCCCGTTCAAGGTCTGCAGCGAGATTATGTCTGTCCGCCACGACAGGTTTCTTGCTGGTGTGGGAGTATATTGTAGTGTCATCTGTGTAGATGCCTACTTGGGACTTGATCTCATCTGGGAGGTCGTTGATGAAAATAAGGAAGAGCGTCGGGCCCAGGATAGAGCCCTGTGGGACACTAGCATTCGTGTGGTAGGATGAAGAGGCACGCCCATTCAGAACGACCTTCATTTTGCGGCTATTTAAGAAAGATTGGATTAGGTCAAGCAGGCGACCAGTAATACCATAACCGCGTAGTTTGCATAGGAGGCCAGAGTGCCAAACCCTGTCGAAAGCCTTGGAGATGTCCAGAGCAACCGTGCGAGCCTCATCAGACGCATCAAGGGCCTGTAGCATGTACTCCGTCACGGTTGTTAGCAGGTCGGCCGTGGACCTGGCAAAGCGGAATCCATATTGCCTGTTGGAGAACAGTTTGTGGGCGGTGAGATGATGAACTATTTCAGCATTGATTATAGCCTCGAATACTTTCCCAAATATCGGTAGAAGACTGATAGGGCGATAGTTGGATGGGTCCGAGGGTTCACCACAATTCTTAAATACAGGAACGACTGAAGAGAACTTCCAGCATGCAGGAAAGCAGGAAGCAGAAAGGCAGTAGTTAAATAGTTTAGAGAGGACAGTGGAAAGTTCAGGAGCACACCTCTTAAGGACTATCACTGGGATTCCATCGTCTCCACACGCCTTATGGGGGTCGAGTTTTGAAATTACTCTGGATACTACTGTCAGGGTAATATATACGTTGTGCAGTTTGGCCTCAGTTCTAATAGGGAAGTCGGGTGGGTGTACTCCGGACGAGTCGAAGGTGGAGTTGGATGAGAATCTGTGGGCAAAGCACACAGCTTTGTCCGCAGATGACGTGAGAACCTCAAATCCATGGATTAAAGGAGGTATTGAGGATTTCCTATTGTTGAGCACTCGTTTACAAATCCTCCAATAGTCCTTGGAGCCGAACTTGCGGTCAGCTATGTGCTGTCGCATTCTCTCAGCAAACAACTGTTTGGCGTCATTTAGGGTTCTCTTGCACTCATTGCAAGCAGATGTGAACAGGCACCTATTGTGATCAGTTGACTGTCTCCGGAATAGACGGAAGTAATGGTTCCTGTGGGCAATGGCGGCTGAATAGGCCGGAGAGAACCACTGAGAGGAATGAGGTTTTAAGCAATACTTCCTGGTGGGTATGAAGGCATCAATGCCAGCTTTCACCCATGACGAGACCTCAGAGGCGCAGTCATCAACTGATAGGTCGAACACTTTTCCCCAAGGGACGTTGCAGAGGAAATCGCGAAAGGCATCCCAGTCAGCTTTTTGGTAGAGGTAGGAGGTCCTATAGGTAGGGGGCTCCTGGGGGGAGTGAGATTGGAAAGAAATACTGAGAGAGACTACAGCGTGGTCGGAGTTGCCGAGAGGGCAAAGCTGCGAGACTTGACAGGCGTCAGGCACAGAGGTGAAACATATATCTAGCAGTGAGGAATGACCCGAGGGAGTGCTTGGGAAGCGAGTGGAGAAGTCCACCACTTGCGATTATATATAATTTCTACCAGCCTGTTTATTTGAGAAATTTTGTTAGGAAATTGTGTGTCATTAGGCAGAATTCAAACCTGCAACTCCTAAGAACACAAGGGAAATCACCAATTGATCTGGTGCATCTTAGACTACTCAACCATGAATAATTTCACAGTTCCAATGAAGTCAAATCACATATTTTCCTAACAAAATTTCTCATAAATAATCAGGTCGATAGAAATATACTGTTTAATTAAAAGCAGAATATATACTCAATATGAGTACCGATTAAAAATAATGTTCAAACAAATAAATTAAATATGGCGGTTATTAATTATTATCAATTAATATAATCTTTTACAGGATGTAAACGACAACAAAAATATAGAAATTCTATAATGTGAATTTTTTTTTACATATATAGCTTTAAAAAGATAAAAATAACTACAAAAATATAAAATGACTTTCTAAAAGAAGTTGAGATGAATTTTTTTTAAAAGGATGTAGTAAATATTCAGAAGAAATAATAAAAATTCTATAATGTGAGACTTCTTACATATATAGAATATGTACATAAAAAATTAAAATACTCTAAACTCGAACCATATAAAGCGTAAATTCAACTGGAGTCCAAGTCAGTATAGTTTTACTGATGCCGACCTTGGCTCTAGTGATTCCTTAATGGCTTCCAATTCCACAGGCCTGGTTTATACTGCAACTATGCTGAGTAGACCTTAGTCACAGTCTCTGAGAGAGAGAGAGTGAGTGCATAATCCAGTGTGATCAACAATTTGAACAAGGCCAGTACGCTTAAATCAGTGTGATTTTAGGGGGAAGCGTTACTACAACTATTGATGTTTACCCATTTTCACTCAAAAGCATGGGATAACCAGTGGTATGGTTTTCAGGCACTTTCCCATAATGTTGCATGCTGGGATCATCAACCACCCCACATTCACAGCAGCAGTATCAGGGAATCACCTTCCTTACAAGTTGTTCGTGGTGAGATTTGAACACAGCTTTCATGACTAGAATGTGAACATTCTAACCACTCAGCCATACACACTAACAAATAATATTTTTCTCTATGCAATCATTGTAATTACTTATTTTTGTGATTACATGACACCTCATTTATTTGCAACATCTGATGCAATAAAAAAAAAAGAAAAAAAAAAAGTAAGGTTTCTTAAAATACCTAAACAAAGCAAAAACCAAACAAAAATCTTTTTACTGAATCCCCAAAATTTTAAAAATACAAATAGTCAAAGGTGTATTAATACATAATGTAATGCAGATGGTGACAACTAAAAAGAAAAAACACTAACTGCTAACTACTACTAATAATTATATAAAAATAGTACCACTGTTGATTAAATTTTAAGACAATGACACAGTTTATTTAAAAATTTATATTTTTAGCATGTAAATTTTAAATTTTGTTGATGAATTTTATTTTGTAAAATCAAAACTTGGCATAGTCAATTAAAAGAAATTAGGGAAAATATGGATTTTTTTTAAACATTTACTTATAGCTTTTTAAATAAGTGAAAAATAGTGTAAGAATAAAAAAATGCAAAAAATTAATAGACATTTATGTCATTGTGCTAGATACATAAAAAAAATGCATTTAAAAAAATGTAAAATCTTCAAAGTATAATTTTAGTTTTAATAGATTAAATTCAGTATTTGTCTATATTTCTGAGATGAGGTAGTATTTACACTATTTACATTATTCGAACCATTGTCCTCATCTTTGTTGCCATTTGTAAGATGTTTAATAATAGATCAATCTATTTGTCTAGATTTCTGAGATGAGGTAGTATTTACATTATTTGGACTATTGCTTTCATCTTTGTTGTCAATTGTACAACGTTTCAGCTATTGTACGCTCTGGCCTTCTTCAGGTGCTAGGAATTTTGAACCGAACCCTTTATTACAATCAATGAAGTATATCATTCTCATTCCTTGTGGGAGGTAACTCACGACTACCAAAAGAGATTGGAGTAGATAGACTAAACTATCGCCCGGTTCACACTCCACCCACATCTATTGAACAGGTGAAGAGGCTCATCCCTTGTTTCCTGTTTAGGATGCGGTTTCCGGCTTTCTCTTTTCCATTCTTTTTACCCTTACGTAGCCCCCTGCGCATCAGTGGCGTTACCGCCTTGCTTGGGGTGATATGATTAAAAAAAAAAAAAAAAAAAAAAAAGAGGCTCTATGCAAGTGATTGTAATAAAGGATTCAGTTCAAAATTCTTAGCACCTGAAGAGGGCCAAAGAATATGTCCGAAACGTCATACAAATGGCAATAAAGATGAGGACAATAGTCCAAATAATGTAAATAGATTAAATTTAATATCCCTAATAACCAAAATACTTTGATTTATTTCAAACTGTATATAAACTCATGGGAATCTTTTCTTATCAGTAAAAAAAATCTATAATTCATCCATATTGACACCTGTCAACACAATTTTCTTTATTAAAAAATATTTTAAAAATAAAATATATATTTCTGAAAAATTATTTGAGAAAAATCAGCTGATTTAAAGTTTAATTAATCTGATTTGAAATACTTGGTTTTAGTTTATTACAATAAAGCATAACTTCTTTTCAAGACGGGGGGGGCGGTTCTGATGTCTTGAGTGATTTATTGACAGCCTGATGTTTGGACAATTTAACTAGAGAGGGCATAACTGAAAAAGAATTACTTGAATAAAAGTGTACACACTTTTGTGTGTGTGTGTGTGTATTTTTTTTTTAATTGCCCAATAATCCAAAAAATGTAAAATATTTTTAATCATTCTAATATTTTATTGAATTTTAGCTACTTTGGCTTTCAAAACTTTATACTCTTACTTACAAATTTTGTGGTCCTCTTTCTAAATTAACAAAGCAAAAAATTTTATTTTTGACAATTTTAGATTAATTTAGAGATTTTTTTTTTTTAATCACGTATACTCTTTTTTTTGTACTGAAGTTTTTGGAGACATCTTTATGGGACACGATATAAATTTTTGAATTGTCTGGGCATTTTAAAAAATAACTTTGAGTGAATGGAAATCTGCTAAGAAGAACTAAGTTAAAAATTAGAATGTTATTGTTTTACTTTCAATTTCAATTACGAAAATACATATTTTTCACATTTGTGTCGCCCGAATTTATTCATTTTTTTTTGTTTATTGTCCGAATGTTTGAATATAGCAACTTCCCAGTGTTAAAAATGTTAATAATAGTTGTCAAAAAAATAAATAATTTGTTTTTTTTAACAGGTATAAGTTACAAGTAGCATCTATTTTTTAATTTTATTATTTTAATTTTCAGTGTAACAGTACAATGTTGAATTTGTGTTCATAATAAAATTAATGATAATGATTAAAATTTAAGTGATAATTAAATTAACGGGTATTGTCGTTTTTTAACGCTTTAAACAATTTTCGTATTGCAAATTCCAAATTACTTCTGAAGACGTATCTTGCCTCATATTCTGATCAAATACTTTTTTAAGCGTTCAGTTCAGTGTCTAAACGTTTGAAAAAGTGAAATAATTTCAGACGTTAAAATTGATAATATCCTTAGATATTTTATTATCATTTTTAGACTTCACAGTTTTAAAATATCATTAAGAACATGAAACAATGAGGTGTTTTGTTCAAAACAAGTGGTAGTTAAAAAAAAAAGTAAACAATTTTTGGGTGTCACCCACGCCCATATTCTGGTATAAATGTTTTCGCAAACAATTTAAAAAAATAGTTTTAAAACTTTTCAGCTTCAAGAATCTTCATAAAAACTAGATACAATACGCTTTAAAAAAAAAATTGAAGTAGAACAATTTTTAAAAAAATGTTGACTCATTTAAGAAAAGCCATTGATTGGAAATTTAATGACTTCATTTAAAAACCAGATAAATGACGCAAATGCTTTTTTTACCTTATAAAATCAAACCCAAACGATAGAAGAGAATTTTAAAAAGATTCAAAAGATGCATTAAAATGCATAATCGACTTACCGTTGCGCATCAATTTTATTAAATAAAAGATATATTTTTTCTGACTCGACTTATTTTCCAACGTAAAGACATTTAACTGTGATTTCGAAAAAAAAATCAGATTCGATGGTTTGCTTTGTTTTTGTGTGTGTCAAAATATAGTAACTTATTTGTAGATCACGACTAACATCTTTTTCCGAAAGTCAATGAAGCAGATATTCATTTACATTTGTAAATTTCACATTTAGAAGACCGAAATCTTTCATTAGGTTTGTATTTTCCTTTTAGTTTCCTCTCCACGCCATTAGAAAATCCCAATTTGTAAGGGGCAGATAACTGTGACGCGAAGTTAGCGCCGGAGATGGAACTCTCTAAATTTTGAAGTTTGTTTTTATAATTTGGATTCTTGCCGTGTTGACGGCTGAAAGAGTTGAATTGAAAGTGTAAGTATATTAAGAAAATGATTTCTATTAAAAAAAAGAGAAGACAACATTGCATTTTTTAGTATGTTATTATTATTATTTATGTTGCTTTTGCTGTTGAACAAAGAGTAAATCGTTGTGGATAGATAAATAAGTTTAAAACGTCGATCTGCACTAAAGATTGATTAATGACTGTTTCCCCCCTTTTGCTTTTTTGTACAAAAAAGGAAAGCACAGCAAAAAGAACGTCCAGAAAATATGGACTTTAGCGTTATTCATGTTTCTTTCACTTATTATTTTTTTTTAATCTTAAAGCGATAAAAATAGGTAATTGTTAAGAAATTTCCATTTTTCAGCCGGTTCAAAATAAATTACCATTTTTTTGTTTTCATCACTTTACTTACAAAAAAAGAAGAAAAAGACTTAAAAATTCATTTTTATCCGCTTTTTACAATCTCTAATTCTATAACAGTTCCTCCAATAATCCGAACTTTGGCTGCTTCAACTAGTTCGATGACGATTGTTAATGAAAATTATTGTGGAATGTGGATTATTGTGGAGCCTTTTTTTTTGTTTGAAAAAAATAGTTTTCTTATTTCTTTCCACTATTTTGATTTATTCTTTGTTCAAATATATTAATTATTCTGTTAACTGATAATGAACAGTTTGTAAACATTAAGCAGTTTTCTAAAATTGTCATTCAACCTCAGAATTCACGTTCAACAATAACGGTTATTGTTAAATTGAATTCTCCCTTTTTCTTTTTCTTTTTTTTGCGCGTAACGCCTTAAATTTTACAATAAAACATATTTATTAAGAATATTAAAATTATTTAATAGATTGTCTTTTATTCGTAACATTTTTTAATTTCAATTGAACGCCCTACACAGAGCCTAGGATGCAACTAAAAAATAAATGTTTTTGTTTTCCTTTATCTTAATCTCTAATTTTGTTTTGCATGAAACTCTGAAAGTGTGATGATTTCATCAATTTATTTTTCACTGTTTATTTATCTATTTTCTTTATTAGGAATCATTATTGTGTTATGTTACATTAACAAATTTTTAGTAAAAATTATGGCCATGAAATTTTCATGTCCATAAAAATTTTACAATTTTTCTTTATCATTGTTTTTATTCGCCTATTCCATCATTTTAGATTCTATTTAGCTAAAAAACAAAAAATATTTCATTATTAATTTAATCATTTTGGTTTGCTCATATATACGCCAGTTTTCGCTATGAATTGAAAAGAAAAATAACTTTTTTTTATTGCTAACGAAAGAAAAATCTTTTTTATCACGTTTAATATTCTATTTTATTTATTGATAATTATTCTGGGCATTAGAATTAAATACAATTTATGAGAAGTGTAGCCGAAAATAAATGATCACAAAAATCTAAAAATTACTAGTAAATTTACACTTACTTACAGTTGAGTACACAGTTAGTTTCTAAAATAAGCAGAAATCTTTTTGCTAAAAAACTAATTCATAAAAAATTTAAAAATTTACAAATCTTACGTCATTAGATTGCTCGGGAAGATATTTTTAAACACACACACACAAAGTAAGTTTAACTTAAAATTTAATTTTTTAACTTTATCCCTTTGTTAAAAGTCTGTCTTAAATTATTTGTTTTATCTTCCCTGAGAAATCAGTAACTGAACATTATTTTCAACTGAAACTGTATTCCTCTCTAGTCTAGTTAGTGCAGCAGCATAAATTTGTAATGAGCTCTGTCGAAACATCATGTCTTCTTCGTTGTCAAGGTAATTGTTCAATTAATAATTTTTTAATTTTGTAGCAAGTTTGCCTTAAAAAAAAAAAAAAGAAACTGACTGCTGTAAGGTTTTTTCATCATTAATGCTATGGAGGGTATTATTACTAAAAAAAGAATTTTTGGAATCAAACCTCAATTTGGTAAGTGCTTTATGATTGTTGTGCCAAAAAGAACTAAAAGAAAACACCGGAAAAATTAGAGAACAATACTACCTAGCCTATATCACAGCATTTATGATCGAACTTTTTAAACAGATGCGAGATTGAGAGAAGTGTACTGTTATTTATGAAGCTAAATTTATCGAAGATCCTGAGGGGAGGAAAAAATCACATAAAAACCCTTAAACTTATGTGTATGAGATATAAACACAAACAGCGGAGGCAGTCTAGTACATCTTGATATCTGTTTATTTCAGCAGGCATACCTTCAGTCAGTAGTAGAACTACCATTGCGGTGTTTGCATATTTATGTACTTGATTTATGTTGTCTTGTAAATACATTAGAAATGTATATGTTTGATTTAACACACGCCGTTTTTAATGGTCGAAAATAATTTACGCTGCTGTAAAACCTGTGGAATTACCTTTTTAACAACTTAAATAATTTCTGCAAACCAAACACAGAATTACCGCCCTTTGATTTCTTACCTTGCCTCATATTCTGAGCCTGCCTTTGGATTTTAATTTTTGCATCAGTAAATAAACGGAAAACAGCATCATTTTTTTGACAACGCAATAACTACTCAGTCTATAACAAAAAACAAAAAAAAAAACACTGATATATTTTCCTACATTGTAACATTGGTTTTCCAAAGTCTTCCATACCGTGTTTCAAAAAAAAAAAAAATTCTCTGATATGAGGCGGAGTAAGAAAACGTAAGGGAGGTAATTCAATGTTTTGCATAGGGCATTAAAATGAACATTTTATGGTCACATATTTGGCTTGGGAAAGTAGCAATTCTTTCAAGAGTAGAGATATTTTTAAAAAATCTAGGTGAGAATTTTCCATCTAATAAGTTACTTTTTCTTTTAATAAGTGTGGCATTCTTTAGATCAAAGTTGTAGTTAAATTTATTTCTATGTATAACTAACACATTTGAGAAATTGTTGTGTATAATATTCCTTTTGTGTCCATATATACATTTTTCAAATTTCTGCAAGTTTTCCCAATGTACCCAATTTATTTTTCACTGTTTATTTATCTATTTTCTTTATTAGGAATCATTATTGTGTCATGTTACATTAACAAATTTTAAAGATGCCAGGGCGGTTAAAAGTGAAGGTAGTGGCAGCTAGGGATTTGCCCATAATGGACCGAGCAAGTGACCTTACAGATGCCTTTGTGGAGGTTAGTATTTATTTTGTTATGACAATATATATTATATTCTCATTTACCCTTAAAATTTATCTTTTAATATAATGATTGCACTTTTATTGTTTCCAATTTTTTACGAGAATATCTCACTCTCTGACAGGTTGCTTCAGGGTGTGAATGCAAACAGGAACCTACTCACCCTTTTTGTGATTAGTGACCTAAGTGAACTTTGTTCCAATTTGGATGATTTCTCTGCCTTGTTAGAATATTTTATTAAAAAGTCCAATGATTTATTCATCTTACACAGCCTTGCTGGGGCTGTTTGAAATTAAGTCAAGCCTGTCAAGTAGTCTGCATATAAAAATATCCAAGATATGCAAGCTCACTTATCTATTTTTCCTATTATTATTAACAACAGTTCAAACCAACTCGACTCCTGTTCAGCTTATTAGAGTTCTAACTAGTAGTTTCCCATTCTGGGTCAGTTTAAATATTCTGTAACACTGTACCACCATCCCTGAATTCGTATTGAATAATGGACACCTGAAAATGTCAAGATGGTATTGGTTGAAATGTTATTTCTGTAACAATCAAGATTGAAAACAATTTTGAATAAATTGAATGAGTAAAAGAAGCTATCATTCCCCATTTTGAAATAAGTACAGCCAATAAATTGAGTAAATGTGTCAATAGTGTTTCTTGGAAAGACAAATCAATGAGCTGAATTCAAATTCCAGCTGCGCATTATGTTAACTTTTACACAAATACCCTTGAAAAAAAAAAAGATATGAATCCTTTCTCTTCTTCAATCTATGGGTTAAATAGCAAAGCAGACAATGCTCTGTAGCTTTTGTTGGTAACCAGTCTTGATGAAGGACAACTCTGAATTCAAACTGATTGATTAGTTTGTTTTTCTTTTACGGCCTATCAACTCTTTGTGGATTATTTAAAGTTAAGATTCTAAGAATAACCCTTTTTTTTTCTTCTTTTTTCTTTTTTTAATGAATGAATAATGCATCAACTTTTTTTGGGAGATAACCATGATTTTTTTTTTTATACAACTCCTATTTAATCCATATCTGAGGGGAGGTGAAATGGATTCATACCTTTTCTTGGTGGTATTTTTCCTTAAGTGAATGTAACAAACTTGACTGGCATTTGAACTTGACAAAAATGGAATTTCTCATTTTGAGCTGTTATCCATTACACCATCTGTAAGACTCTCTGAATTCAAAACTGTTGGTCATGGGGCTGGTAACTTTACCCTGTAAAAATGTAAAAACCTACTTGTTATAGAAAATGCAGCAGTTGTCCTATACTGTATAGGAAATGGGAAGAAAAAATCTTTTTATTTTTTTTTTTAAAATCATATTCACCCCATGCAAAGCAGTAAAGCCACTAAGGATACTGGTGTGTAAGAATTAGAAAACAGAAAACATTATGAAGGAGCAGGAACAGTAAAAGAGAAATCAAGAAGACAGTAGATAACGACTGACATTGCATTTAAATTTTTGAAGATCAAAGTTAAGCATGAAGCCGAAAGAGAATTGCACAAATGAAAAGTGCAAGAAAAGAAATTGTTAGCATAGAACTTGTGGTTTCATCTAACCAATTAAACTGTAAAATGATGAGGCCTTCTTGCTAGTTTAGTACTTTGCTTAAATTCATAACATCTAGGTACCATAGCAAAGAGCTCATCCAAACAATTACCATAAAAGTATTTACAGAAAAGACACAGAGAGGCAACTGGAAAAGTGACTGAAGCCAAGATGTCAGGTCAGAACCAATATAGATTGACTATTTCAAATTATATAAGAAAGTTAATCCCAGCAGTTGCTTTTGTTTGTTTTTATAAACCAGCTTTGAATTTAAACTTTGGTTATTAAGACTTAGCCTTTTTTTTATACAGTAGTAATATTGATTATTAATTCTTCGGGTTGAAAATTAACTAACCAGCCTGTGGTGGGGGGACTTTAAATGCACTAATTTTTAAAATATTGGTTATAATGGGTTTTATATCGTAGTAATACTTTTCTTTAAAATTTGTAGGTCCGTTTTGGGAATGACATAACCAAAACTGATGTGTATCGAAAATCTTTAAATCCTCAATGGAATTCAGATTGGTTCAAGTTTGAGGTAAGCTTTTTTTTTCTTTTTTTTTTTTGTATTTTATTATGTAAAAGTTTTATGTCATTAAAAGTTTCGGGCAAAGTTTTCCACACATTTGATTACCATCTATGTGTAGTGTCACTTCAGGACATGGATGATCAATGCTCCCCGCCAACCTCCTATCCATTGTAGCCCATAGCAAGGTTTGCTCGTTTGTTAAATCTCCTACACTGCATTCAGCCATTCATTTGCACAAACTCATCTGGTGGGTGGCCCACTACCTTCCCCTGTCTCTTTTTCTTTTGATATATCCTGAGTGTGTCAAATTCTCCAATTCTTCCTTCCTTGTTATGCATCCAAAAAATTTCAGCTAATTCTTTTTGATTCGAAATACTATAGGTATTGTTTATGTTCCAGTTCTTCTTAAGAATTTCATGCTTATGTGATCTGTCCATAGAATTCTTAAAATGTTTGGAACATTTCTGTTACCTCCAGTTTTCTCTTCATCTGTAAGATTTTTAGCATTCTCCACTTTACAGGAGGATTGATATTACATAAAAGTCCAATATTTTTTGGTCTGGTATAGTAAGTGACCTACCTCTTTATTTCTGGTATAGTATGTGGCCTACCTCTGGTAGAGTATTTGGACTACTTCTTTGGTTCTTGTATAGTATGTAGCTTACCTCTTTTATTCTTTTATAGTATGTGGCCTACCTCTTCAGTTCAGATATAGTATGTGACCTTCCTCTTTGATTCGGATATAGTATGTGGCCTACCTCTTTGGTTCTGGTATAGTATGTGGCCTACCTCTTTGGTTCTAGTAGAGTATTTGGACTACTTCTTTGGTTCTGGTATAGTACATGGCCTACCTGTTCAGTTCTGGGATAGTACATGGCCTACCAGTTCGGTTCTGGGATAGTACGTGGCCTACCTTCTTGGTAGTTTTATTGTATGTGGCCTACTTCTTTGATTCTTGTATTGTTTGTGGACTACCTCTTTGGTTCTGGTATAATATGTGGACTACCTCTTTGGTTCTGGTATAATATGTGGCCTGCTTTTTTGGTTCTGGTATAATATTTGACCTACCACTTTGGTTCTGGTATAGTATGTGGCCTACCTCTTTGGTGCTGGTATAGTACGTGGCTTACCTGTTTAGTTCTGGTATAATACATAGCCTACCTCTTTGGTTCTGGTATAGTATGTGGCCTACCTTCTTGGTACTTTTATTGTATGTGGCCTACTTCTTTGGTTCTGGTATAATTTGTGGCCTACTTTTTTGGTTCTAGTATAATATTTGACCTACCACTTTGGTTCTGGTATAGTATGTGGCCTACCTCTTTGGTTCTGGTATAGTATGTGGCCTACCTCTTTGGTTCTGGTATAGTATGTGGCCTACCTCTTTGGTTCTGGTATAGTATGTGGCCTACCTCTTTGGTTCTGGTATAGTATGTGGCTTACCTGGTTTGAATGTGTCCTACCTTAGTAAGAGTATAGATATAAGTATTCAGCTATTTATTGAAATTAATTATTTTCCCTAACCCTAATTCTTACCAAACATTTATAATACTTCCTTATAATACACTTTTTAAAAAGGCTGAGTTCTTTTCTTTCTTCGGCATTTTGTTTACCTGCTCTTGCGTTTACTGCATGCTCTTGTGTTGCGAAATTAGTTCTGTAAAGCCTATTAAAGAGGTTTTGTTTCCGTCTTCAGTTACGTTAAAATTCCACCACAGCCGCATACTATACCAATGAAAGAATTTTGTAGGTCACATTCAAAAGGTAAACCATGTACTTTACTAGTACCATTTTTTTCTTTTTTTGTTTGGAATGAAATTTTTCTGTATTAGTACTTTGCTTAGCTTATGGAAAACATCTTTGGTGTCACATTTTCCATCTTCTGTTAAAACATTTCCCAGACATTTAAACTTCTGTATTTGTTTGATATTGGCATCTCCAATTCATAGCAATTTTTGGGGTTTTTCTCTTGCTGACAACTATATATTCTATCTTCTTATAAATGGTGGCTAGTCCTTTCATCTTGCTTTCCTTTATTTACCTTGTCTCAGAGATCCTATAGTTTTCTTTTTGTGTCTGTCTTCAACACAGTGTCATCCAAATATCTTATATTGTTAAAATTGCGCTCACCAGTAATAAATCCTGATAGCGTCTCCAGCTCCCTTAGTAGAAAAGGAAAATAAAACCCTTGTCTTTATATTCTTGTGTACCTACCATGGCGTACTATGCTCCAGGCCTGCTCATGGTGCAATTGAAATCTCAAACTAGAGGCCTATTGAAAAATGTTGATTTTCAGAAATTTTGGAAGAAAATTAAATTAACTATTTTTTATAAAATACTTAAAATAGCGTTTTGATTCTTACCCAGGGATAATAGGATGTGTTGAAAGTTAAATAAATGAAAATATTTTTGTCATGAACACTGATAAGTATTAAACAAAACAAAGAGGTAGTTAAGATTTCTGATAAAAGATATGATCCACAGAAACAGAAACATTTCCACTATTTACAAGTCTCGTTGAACTCTTTATTCAATTTATTCCCAGGGATTGAAAGTTTGGTTCAGGTTTCCATTAAAGTTACTGGCTTTAACAAACAGTACCTGAAGAAGGCTGGAAAATATCAGCCGAAATGTGTATATGACAATCATTTCAGAATTATAGATAGATAAAATAATTCTAGGAAAGTTTCAAAACCTTTAAAGCTGGTTCTATGGTCTGTGTGTAATGTTTGCAAAAGTTTTTCAATACATTTGCAAAATTTTGAGCATGCTTTATCTCCATATTGAAAAAAATGAAATGCTGCTAAACAAAATCAACATATTTAGATTTTGGCATTAAATAACCCATAGGGGTGTTGATATGCCACTAGACAAATTCACCTAGCATGACCATGTGTCATTGTTTGAATGTAGTTCAGTGAGTTACCTTAAAATGTTCAGCTAGGAAAGGAATAGATCCTGAAACACTTGCTACATTTCTGTGACCTTCAAACTTCATTTATTTAGAAGGATGTTATCAAATTTATAGATAATCGCAAAACTAACGTAGCTTCCATTACTTTCAATTACAACCTTTATATAACTTTGAAAAGTTATACAATTCTTAACCAAGAATTCTTGGACATCTTGATCTACTCCTTTTTGATGAAGATATTGATGTGAGGTCTTGTTGGTGGCTTGCTCCAAAATAATGTACATGACATAGTCTAGCAGATTTGGACTTGAGCTGGAGGAGGGTCAGAGGTCCAATTAACATTGTGAAACTTCTACATCTTCCTTGGCTGTGTGTGGCTAGGGGCACAGTCCTGGGTTCACACATACAGTGTGCAATGGGTAAATTGTCACAATTTTCATTTTGCACACATGTGCATTGTTTGTTTTTGATTTTGTTGTACAGTATAGTAGGATCAGTTGGGCACTGCCTGTGAGAAAAAGAGCAGTGATGCAATCCCCTCTACCAGAAATTTTGAAACCAGATTCTATACCTGCTTGGCATTTGTGCAGGAAGCTTAAATAGGAATATTTCACAGTGTTTGGGTGTCAATCTGGTGGTAGTGCAGAGGGTTCAGAAAGAGTTGGATGAGTCTAATGGTGATTACGAAGGTGTTTGGAAGTGATCACTAGTGATGGCGATGTTATACCTCTATTCATCTTCCTACATAGCCTCAGACTCAACATGGAAGCCTACATCAAGTGCCTTGAGGAGGTATTTTTTTTTTTTTTTTTTTTTAAATCATTTCACCCCAAGCAAGGCATTCCACTGCCACTATTGCGCAGGGGGTTACATAGGGGAAGGTGGTGAGAAAGAGTGGTTAGATATAGGAAATATCAGAAGGAGGGTGATAGACAGGTAAGGATGTAGATGGGAAGAGTGTTTGAGAGAATGGATGTATGTTAGTGTGTTAGGAGGTGTCTATTAACTTTACATTTAAACTCCTGGAGGTTGTAGCTGTCAGGGAAGCAAGTATGTGGAAGGAAATTCCACAGGCGAGAAGTGCGAGAAAAGCTGCTGGAGTAGAAATTGCGGTTACATTTTATCGGTTTCACTTGCTAATCTAGTATCTCATTCAAATTTGTATCTAGGGGGCACCAGTAATCTAAGTTCATCGGCGCAGAAGCCGCGAAAGTGCTTCTCTGGGTCAAGAGGGTGGCTGTTAGAAGACCCTATGTCTGGTAACCTGGACACTATGTCATATCACACAAGCAGGAGCACGCAGTGATGGCTGTCAGACAATTTCTGCCACCACTTCACCTCTTACATCTGGTCACTTAACTTCTCTGACTACAACATGCTTATTATGTGTGGGGCACAGTTGAGCAAGAGACCAACAAAACTCCTTGTAACACCAAAGATGAACTGAAGGCAAGGATTATGGCAGCATTCACCAACTCAAACAAGGGGACTATCCAGAAGAGTTGTAGGAGATTCTGAAGTTGTCTGTTGGCCATGTTTGAAGCTAATGGTGATTTTATTGAATAAATTTACTCTTTAGTATTTCAAGATATTTTTGTGCAATTTTGGTAAAATTAGATGTCAGTGTTATTTTAATTTTTGTTTTAATTAAGATAACAATTTATTCATTGCACCTTATCATTTCTCTCTGGTTAGTTGATAACGGGCTGTAGCAAAAGTTTCACAACAGCATCTACCATGAAAATATTCCAACAGTGGGCCTATGATTCTTGATGTACCTGAGCACTTTCTTGCACACTTCCAGCCTCCTGGCCCTCATAAAGAGGTGCTTTGATGTTCTTACATGATTTGAGGGCCAGGTAGACATGCACAGCTGTTCTGATGGTCTTGGGACCCATTTTTAGCTTAGTAGCTATTTTATGTATGCATGTTTTTGGGTTCTTTACAACAGTTTAAAAAAAAAGTTGTTTCCTTGGCTTAAAAATTCTAATATAAATATTTATTGTTGATGGTATGTCCTGGAATAGGATATATATCAATACAAGGTTGTTAAGTGGTTAAGGCAAATGTAATCTGATAGAACAATCAAGTCCGTAGACATAATCGCCATATTTGTCGTATGCAGTGTCCTGAGACGTAGGTGTAGTCAATAGTCGACCAATAGATCCCTAGTGGAAAGAATGGTAGATCTCTCTCACTTACTCGCTGTGGACATCCTAGCCTTTGTCTGTATTTATAGCTGACGCCAGCCAATCACATTCCAGTTAGGAGGAAACAAGGTGTATCCATATTCATTACATCAGTTTATTTTGAATGACAATTTAAAGAATTACATTGCTTGAAAATAATTTCCATTTCAGAAGAACTGAATCCAATATTTTCTATGCCTGATTTCTCTTTTTATTACAGGTTGAAGATGAAGCTCTCCAAGATGAACCACTTATACTTAGGTAAGAATTAATGCTGTTTTGATGTTGTCTTTGTTCAAAATAGCCAAGAATTAGGAAAGCCATACTTAGAGAAGGTATTAAAGGAACAAAAGACTAGGTACAGGAAACAAGGAAGAGGTTTTATTTAATACTCATACATTGAAGGGAAAGACTTGAGTAAATCAACTACTACTAAAATCCTACTCTAATGTGGCTACTTCCCATATTTATAAATAGGAATATTCCATTGTCACAGTAGTAGGGAAGAGCTGGAAGTACTCTGCGTCCTACTCTTCAACACTAATCAAATCAAAACTGTCTAATAATTTTGAGAAGAGTCATTAACATTTCCAACATTACCCGCCTATTATACTTAAGCATACTTGCTGCATTCACTTATGCACAAATACTCTTAGGAAAGGTATTAATTCATCTCTTCTCTCCAGTTATGGGTTAAATAATAGGACAGATTGGGTTCTTTAGCCTTGGCTGGCGACCAGTCTATCGCAGAAAGCAATGGCAACCTTTGGTGGGATAATCTTCTGCCCAGTCAGTTATATCTCTTTCAAGACATGGTCGTCCAAAGCTTGTATCACGTATGGCACTTAACTGACTGACTGAATATAATAGTTGGTGACATGATTAAGACTTCTATTAGGCATAAAGTGGGGGATCGGTTTTTTATTGTTATGAAGTAAGAAACTAATCGCCCACTAATTACTACTTAATAATATAATACATTTCTTTCTTCTCTAGCTATGAGTCAAATAATAGGACAGATTGGGTTCTATAGCCTTGGTCGGCAACCAGTCTACTGCAGAAAGTAATGGCAACCTACTGTGGGATAATCTTTTGCCCAATCAGTCATATCTCTTTTGAGACATGATGGCCCAAAGTGTGTATCACGTATGGCACTTAACTGACTGATACTTAAGCATTGGCATAAATCAGTACCATATAGATTAACTCCAATTATCAGCAATAAGGAAATATTTGATGAAGCTAAAGTTTAGTATATTAAAGAGCAAACATAAAGTAAGTATAGGATACATAAGAAAAACATAGAAGATAAAAGTATAAAAAGTCACCGCAATGTGTTATGGTTTAACTCTTCATATAGCCACAATGTAAAAACTAATGTTTGTTGAATCTTCCTCAAATTAATAGGTAAACATTTTAAAAATTCAACAGTCAGTTTTCAATCAGCTCCTGATGATTCCATTGTGTATGAAACTTGAGATGTGCTACAGGTGCTGGAGAAAAAAAATGTACATTTGTTATTAATAAAAATTTTACAGACATACACACACGTGTGTATGTGATAAAAATAGCTTTATTCTATATTATGGATAAAACTGCTCAAGTGTGTATGTAAATATAAAAGTTGACACTGAGCACAACATTGAGTGGCAAGTCTGTTGCATTATTGAACACAATCTTAAGGCTATATATATATATATATATATATATATATATACAAACCAAAAATAATTATATCTGTTGCATTTCATTATCTTCCATTTTAACCTTTAACTAAAACATTTAAAATTCTCAATATACACACACATCATATAGAAAGACTTGTCAAGCTAGCCTTTCAGAATATGTCATAAATGATGTTTTCAAAAATGACCTATTGAAAAACATCATAAACTTTTGTCCCAGCTCCAATATTTCTGTATTTCATGATCAATGTACGTTTTGTCAGTTTTTTTTTTTTTTTTTTAATATTCTAGATATAAGCAGTATGGATGATAAAAGTTGTCATAATTTTCCTTAACAGGGTTCTAGACTATGACACATACAGTGCCCATGACTCCATTGGAAAAGTTTATATTGATTTGAATCCGTTGTTGATCAAGAATAATCCATCTGTGATCAATGGATGGTTTCCAATTTATGATACGATGCGAGGTAAGATTTCACTTTATCCATCAAATGTTGCTTTTCTGAATTCTTCCACACTTATTTTTTTTAATTTTGTTAATTATTAAGATTCGACTTCAAATTTTCTTTTAATTTTATTTCAGGTATTCGAGGGGAGCTAAATTTCATTGTAAAAGTTGACTTGTTCAGTGACTTTAATAGATTTCGTCAGTCATCTTGTGGAGTTCAACTTTTTTGTTGTAAGTATTGTTGTGGTAAGTGTATTACATTGAAACCACAGTGGTTGCCAAACTGTTACGACACTGCTCTTAGTTTGACTAAAAACAGTGGTAACCAAAATTTATACTTATAAATGACACGTAGTCATTGTTAGTAGACATGAAAGGAAATGGTATAAATTTCAACAAGGCAATATTTTCATGTGTTTTTATATAACTGAGTAATGAAGGAGATAAAATATATTAGTATGCATGCAAATTGTCTATTGTCCCAAGTGACCAATTCTTTCAATATTTTTTGTAATAGGTAGAAATCTATATATAAATATACTGTTTAATTAAAAACAGAATATCTACTCAAATATAAGTATTGATTAAAAATAATGTTCAAACAAATAAATTAAATATACACGTGTGTGTCACAATAGGGAAAAATATCCCCATGCTTGGGAACAGGATCTCAGTGGTGTCACTTCTACCACACAGAAAAGAGAGAGAAGACAGGAAGAGTCCTGTTTTTTATAGTTATTTGACAGTGCCACCGAATGACTATTTGATGAAACTGGCAAAGTCATTGTATCATTTCTTTAAGTTCTTATTTTCAGTCATGAATTCTCTAGCAGTCTTGATGAATTTTGATGTGCATACAATGTAGCTTATGTTGCATGAGGTGGTACAGGAACGTTCACAGACTAGGAGTTCTGAGCAAACTCCATAATTAATGCCAGTCTTTGCATTGTGGTGCAGTGGATATCGACTCAGAATGAGAAGTCGGGGAGCTGAGTTTGAATTCCATTTGAATTCCTTGCAATCACTTATACACAAATACCCTTGGGAAAGGTATTAATGTCTCTTCCCTCCAGTTATGGGTTAAATAACAGGACAGATTAGTTCTATAGCCTTGGCTGGCAACAAGTATACCACAGAAAGTAATGGCAACCTACTGCAGGATAATCTTTTGCCCAGTCAGTCATGTCTCTAAAGAGACATGATTGCCCAAGTATGTATCACATATGGCACTTAACTGACTGACTTGTTTATGGCAATTTATTGACCTTAATGCTTTACCATCTTGAACTATTATTCAACCTTGGCTGACCAAAATCTGTTTTTGGCCTGAAGAATATTTACGAAAAGTGTAAAAAATAACTTTAAGTTCCCAGTAGCAGATTTACCAAGCTTCATGCAACATTTTATACAAGCACAAATTTGTTAGCCTTTGTCAAGATCACAAGGCTATTAACATTGAGCACTCTGCATGATTTATAAGTATTACCTCCCCTTTTACTGTATATGCAATCCCCTCAAAATATAGTCTTTCATATATTAGTCTTATATATTTGAAATTGCAGTATCCTGGATCTCAATTTTAGTCAAGATTGTTTTAGGTGTTGCCATAGATGGTTATGAATGCACTACCAAGAAATTCAAATTTAGTTTTCATTGTCAGGACTAACATTTTGTTTGGTGAAAATAGTCACCTTCAGAGTGCTAAAGTTTAATAATGCTCTATCTTCAAAATTTTTCTTAGATAGCTTTAACATCATCTACTAGTTGAGACAACAAAACTGAAAGAAAAATATTAGAAATTAACAATCATTGCAATGCTTTTTCTAAGACATTTACACATCTTAAGAGGTTGAGTGATTTATTTTTGTACAACTTATTAATTCTCTATGAGTTATTTAAAACCAAATCATATTTTGAATTCTAAAAATAATTTTATTTTCTTGTAGGAAAATATTGCATTAACAGTTTTTTGAGAATAATGATGATGATTCTAGATGTTTTACTATTTAGTCCATAGCTGGGGAGAAGAGATAGATTCATACCTTTCTCAAGAATATTTGTGTGTAAGTGAATGTAACAAACTCGGCTAGAAGTTGAGCTTGGCTCTCCAATTTCTCATTTCAACCTACAACCTCTTACACCATTGACACATCCTCAGCTGAAAAGAATGAGATTAAAATGTTATGTTAGTAAACAAAAGTTATAAGTATCCATTTTTATTTTTTTTTAGCTCCAACAGTTCCTGAAAATTACCAGCTTCAGAGTCTGCATGGATTTGTAGAAGAACTTGTGGTGAATGACGATCCAGAATATCAGTGGATTGATAAACTACGGACGTCGAGAGCATCAAATGAAGCGCGGCAAAGATTATTTTCCAAATTAACCGGTAAGTTTTAAATAATTAGTATTTGTTTTCTTTTACTTATTTTCCATTATTGTTTTTGGAAATACCTACTGTATTTTCAATTAGTGCTCCTGGCAGTACCTGCCATATTTTCATTTAGTGTTCTTGGCAATACCTGCCATATTTTCATTTAGTGTTCTTGGCAATACCTGCCATATTTTCATTTAGTGTTCTTGGCAATACCTGCCGTATTTTCATTTAGTGTTCTTCTACCGGCCAATTTTACCTCCTGCCGTATTTTCATTTAGTGTTCTTGGCAATACCTGCCGTATTTTCATTTAGTGTTCTTGGCAATACCTGCCGTATTTTCATTTAGTGTTCTTGGCAATACCTGCCGTATTTTCATTTAGTGTTCTTGGCAATACCTGCCATATTTTCATTTAGTGTTCTTGGCAATACCTGCCGTATTTTCATTTGGTGGTCTTGGCAGTACCTGCCGTATTTTCATTTGGTGGTCTTGGCAGTACCTGCCGTATTTTCATTTAGTGTTCTTGGCAATACCTGCCGTATTTTCATTTAGTGTTCTTTGCAATACCTGCCGTATTTTCATTTAGTGTTCTTGGCAATACCTGCCGTATTTTCATTTAGTGTTCTTGGCAATACCTGTCGTATTTTCTTGTGCACAATATGAGAAATTTTGAATGAAAATTAAGGGCAAAAAAAAATGTGATGGGTGTTGGGTTTTTTTTATACACAAGTACATGTTCTCAGAAACTTTTACTCAGCCCTTTTGTTTGAAAGAGTAAGATTGCAAATACACAGTTTTGCTCACAAGTTTGTTTATATTTTGATTTTCTTGTATTTGGTTTTTTTTAAGAAAGGTTTCTCTCTTCATTTTTAATGAAAGACAATTTTTTTTATTTTCATAGTTTATTAATTTATGGAAATGTATTAGTCATATCAACCAAAAAGTATGATAGGTTAATTAATACCTTAAAATGTGTTACCGGGTATGTCTAGTTAGCACCTTTCCCCAAAAATGCAAAATTAGGTTTTGAAACAGGAATATAAATTAAAATAAGAAACATGCAATGGCTAAACATCTGGTTCATTTCTATTCTTTAATATTATGAAAAATTAAATATTTAAGTCATATATACCTATGACATGGAGATTTTAATATGGTACAACTTTAAAAAAATATTTACATAGAGATGGCTGTACTGATTTGGTCAGTTAAGTGCTATATGTGATACACACTTGGGTGATCATGGCTCTTTTGATCCTGACTAGGTAGAAGATTTTCCCGGAGTAGATTACCATTTCTTTCTGCAGTAGACTGGTTGACAACCAAGGCTATAAAACCCAATCTGTCTTGTAATTCAACCCATAGCTGGAGAGAGAAGAGATACCTTTTCAAAGGATATTTGTGCATAAGTGAATGCAACAAATTGTTGTGGCCTGTTAGGGCCAGGAAGAAAGATACAAAAAGAAGGTAGGTAGGTTGAGTCAGTGTAATGGATTAACAGAACATATATACAAAATAAGGGTGTTATCAGTCAGCAGATAGAAGTGTCTGTCCGAACTGTCAAGTTAGACTGCGTTTTGACTGCCTCCTCTAGGAAGTCTCACAAGTTAGTATTTTGAAGGAGGAAGAGTTCATTCCAATGTAGATAGGGCACTATAACACAAATTCAACTGGAATTTGAACTCGGCTCTCTGATTTCTCATTCTGAGCCAATATTTATTATACCACATCACACACGGCCATATTATACCCAAGAACATCTACCATCCGCCTGTGTATTGAATACTGCTGTCATATCTGGTCAGGTGCTCCTGCTATTCACTTCAGGGTTCTTGACAAAATCCTACGGAGAATCCACAATGTGATCGATCCCGACTTGGTAGCTCAGTTGCAGTCACTTTCTCACTGACATAATGTGGCTTCCCTCTGTCTCTTCTACAAATAATTTCAATGCTTCTGCTCCAATGAGCTTAGCTCACTGGTGCCCCTTCTGCATAAATTTATTTGAGTTACTAGACTAGCAACTAGGTTCCATCCTTTTACAGTTAAACCAATAAAATGTAACCACAACTTCTATTCTATGAGCTTTTTCTCTTGCACTTCCCACCTGTGAAATTCCTTTCCATGTACTTGCTTCCCTGACAGCTATAATCTCTATAATTAAGTTGTAAGGTCCTTTCCCTCATGTTCTTTTCTCCGTCCACTCTACTCTCATCAGCTCTCTTCAAACCAGTATTCTCATCCTTCTCTTATCCATTTTCTGTCACCTCTTACAACTTCCTCTTTCTCTTTACTCTCCTCCTATGTAACCTCTGCACACCAGTGGCAGTAAAACAGCCTTGCTTGGGGTGAAATGATTATTAAAAAAAAACATTTATTTATTCCTATTTTTAGCTTCAGAAACACAGGGTTATATTATACACAAGTCATATTATATACAAGAAAATATGGTATATATCATCATTATAATTCTGTTTGTTCTTTGATTTCTTAGCAAGTACATTACGCCCTGCCAATATCTTAGATAAATAATAAACCATGCTGTTTTGACTCCAAGGAAAAACAGAAAAAACTTATCAAAGACACTGTTTGGTTTCAGTGAGAAAAAGAAAGGAAGAGAAGATGGACAAAGCAATAGCAGAGTTTAACAACTGCTTTGGTGAAATAGAAAAAAATCTTTTCATTTGTACCATCTTACTTCTTTAAATAATGACCTGCATTCATATTTATGATTGTTATTGCTGGGATGTGCACTGTGTTACAGTGGATATCAGCTCGGAATAAGAAATCAGAGTACAAAAAATATTTTTACATATATATATATATATATAATTTTTTTTTACTTTATTTTTTATTTAATAGTTTTTGAAAATATTGTTTATCTTTTCTTTCTCTCTAGGAGAGTTACAACGGAAAATAGGCTTGAAAGTTTTGGAGCTGGGTGGAAATTCAATAATTGGGTGAGTACTCAGAAGCTAATAGTGCATATTTCCTCCATATTCCAAATGAGAAAGCTTTACTCAGTCAAGTTTTCCCCAAAAAGTTTTACTTTACAGAACAGACTCCCACATGGATGCTTCCCTGAGCACTTCAACCTTAATCTTTTCAAGTCTAGTGTCAGTCACTATCTGTTCTCTTTATCCTCATAATCTTCACTTCCTACCACCTTCTCTCCCACCCCTTATTCTTTTAGTGGTTAATTCCCCTTGATAATTCCCCAAGTACACATGGCCCTGTAAATGAAAGCGTTGATTGATTTTATCCAAAAAGTGTCTTGACCCAAAGAGCTATGAGTTCAATCCCTAGCTTCAGCAAGGAGAACAAAACTTGGATAGTTGAGTTATCAATGAGAATTTACTAAAACTGGGCTATCTAAAGCCATATTACATGGAATTAGCACAATTTACACCTGCGGACTAAATAAAGGATTTGGTTTGAAATTTTAAATATAATCTGAAGCAGGCAGGAGTGTACAATGGTTGAAACATTGGGAATGTGTGTTTAAAGATGAGGATAATAGTCTAAACAATGTAAATAGTTTATCCTTTGTCTGCAAAGAAAAACAATGTAAAAAGGATGATTATTTCCTTAACAACGCTATTACTATGTGCACTTTTGATACTCTTGGCAATGATTTTTTAAAAGACCATGAAAATATCTGAACCAATTATAATGCGATATTTATTATTTACCTATTCAAAAGATTTGTTTAACATTTTATAATAAAGCAAATTTGAAAAGAAATCTTTTTATTTAAAAATTTATAAAAACATTACAGATTTTTTTGAATATGTAAACCAATTTTGTTGTCAAGTCTTACAAATAAAGAAAATTTATAAATCCACTTTTAGATGTTTGGGTTTTATTGAAATTCACATCATTGGTTTTTAAAAACAAACATTTTTAAGGGAGTCAGTAGTGTATATGTTAATAATAGTGGTATCAAGGGAATAACTGTCCTTTTGACACATTGTTTTTTTTTTGCAGGCACAAAGATTAAGCATTGCCAAATGTTTTTCCTCCAAATATTCTGTTTTGCTTATTTAATTTAAGCTAGATGTTAAGCATAAAAATAATATTTGTCAGTTTCACTAGGATAATATCTAAATTGTGTATAATGATTATATACTAGTAGTACCAAATCAACATAATTTGAATGTGGTGTGTGACTTTGACCTAGTTACACACTATACTACTGGATATCTCAAGTCAACACTGTTCTGAATTAATCAATTTGGTCCTTGTAGATTTTTGTGGTATTTGCAAGCAGGTAATTTTCATGATGACTGATGAACAGACAGTATGTTCCCTGAAGTTTTGTTTTCCCTTTTATAATTTTTCAAAATTTGGCTGAAATCTCTTTCAAAATCATCTCCTTAGGGATATATCCTAGCCAAGGAGAAAAACTTCACAATATTATGCTTCCTCACATTTTCCATGAAGGTCTATCAGATTCCATTACTGATTTCAATCATGCCAAAGAGATGGTAGATTTTTCAGTAAGAGTCTTCATGGATTAATTCAAAATCTTCCAATTTTGCTTGTATTTTGCTGTTGATTGGTTCCCCTGCACCTTCATTATCAAGAACCAGCACTCGGTCATCCTTGAAACATGATTGATTGATTTGTTTAATGGCATATCAACTTGGTCATTGAATGCCGAAATTTAATTTTCTTGGGAGCTTCGAAGTAATAAAAATGATATGCTATTCTGCTTTCATAGTTGATTACATGGTAGATGATACTCAGCTTTTGTACATATACATGTTTGTGTGGACATAATTACTACAGGTGGTGATATGTGAGTTTTATGTTGTAGTTTTCTTGAAGTTATATTTTGGAATACAGTTTATTTTAAGAAATTGTAGTATATTATATGGATTAATGTCATCAAAAAGTTCTTTCATGTTAGTTGATTTTTATGGCATATTAAATACTGTGGGTTATTTAATGACGAAATTTGAGCACAATTTTATGGCTTCAACTAAATATATTTTGAATTCAATTGCATGCCTTCAACTATAGTTAAAATGAATTGTTGGTCATTTTGCTATAAAATGTATTGTTGATCATTTCTTTATATAAAAATGTATTACTTGTATTTTTACTATAGAAATGTATTTGTACCATAGTATTTTGTTTGGAATTTCCCTATTTGCCCATAGCTGGGACCCTAATAAGTGCTACCACTCTAGGCTAGGGTGGACCTAGGAAAGACAGCAATTGAAGAGTAGTTTCACATTCCTCAAAGGTTTCAATTTTCCACTCTGAGGCATTACTGCTGGATGTAGTTTACTGTCATACCCAGGACCACTTGAAACATGAATGCCAATTGAAAACTTGTCTTTGAAATAAAGCACATTAAACCAAAAATTTGGAAAAAGCATTTCAAGGTTTTTGATAGCAGAGTTATTTAGCTTCATACAAAGTTTGATTTTAGCACATTGTTTGAATTTTTCAGGCATTGTCAAGATCACAGAGCCATTCCAACACAATGTTGCAAAATCTTGTATAATTGAGTGCAACTCTATGACACAAGTCACTAACTCAGTAGCAATGAATGTTAGCTGCATGTTCTTTTCTATTGAACATTATAATCACTGTATGTACAGTCCTGAGCATGACGGTAAACTGCATCCGGCAGCAAGGCCTCTGATTGGGAAATTATGAGGAACATGGAACCATCTCTAAATTGCTGTTGTTCCCAAGTCCACCCTGATCCGGACTGGCAGCATCTGTTAGGGTCCCAGCTATGGGCAAATAGTTAACCCCCAAGCTATGGTCAAGGCACTGTGTCGCATAACTTCATCAATTCTGATGCTCTCTACAAGGAACTGATCAAAACTGGAGGGTCCTGGCATGACAGTAAACTGTATTCGGCAGCGGGGTCTCTGATAAGTAGGTTGTAGGGAGCATGGAACCGCTTCTTGATTGCTGTTGTCCCCAGGTCCACTCTGGCCCGGAGTGGTAGCAACTGCTGGGGTCCCGGCTAAGGGCGGGTAGTTAACCTCCAAACTGAGGTCAAAACACTATGAAAGTGCTGCTAAAATGATTGGTGATCATGAAAAAGATAGCATTGTGCTGAGTGTTGTATAACTTAATCAATTCTGATGCTCTCTACAAGGAATTGATTAAAACGAGCTGATTAGGAAGAGTAGATGAGGTTGTTGATGCACTATTCTCACTATGGCTGTGGACTTCATCTGGCTGGTCATGGGGAAGACAGCATTGTATTCAGTGTCGCATAACTTCATCAATTCTGATGCTCTCTACAAGGAACTGATTAAAACTAGAGTTGCTGAAATGATTGGTGATCATGAAAAAGACAGCATTGTACTCAGTGTTGCATAACTTCATCAATTCTGATCGTCATGAAAAAGACAGCATTGTAATCAGTGTTGTATATTAATTGGCTACGCAAATGAATTAATTAGCTATATCAAATAAACTAACCCATGTCAGATAGAAACATTTAAAACCATTTACTCAAGTAAGAATAAATGAGCTGTGGTTTAAGGACGTTATCCTTAAATATGTTTACAAATCATATATAATTAATATATATGCACAAACTGGATTTGGCATTAAATAACCCATAATAGTTGATATGCCATAAAACCCCAAACAACCAACTAACCACTGTATGTACAGACTAGGGACCACCTGATATCATGCTCAATTCTGAATAGAATTTTTCACTCGTGACTTTTCTTTGCAAAAATGTTAAACAACTGGTTATCTTTCAGTTATCGTCAATGTTTTGATTTGGAAGGAGAATCTGGAATTGTTGTGAGAGCAATTGGAACAGCCATTACACTTTCCAAGACTTCAATACCATCCACATCTCCAATTGGGCTGTCACCTTTTAAAGAGTAAGTACCATCAAAAATTTATACAAAGTTTGTGCATTTCATTCTCACACGTAGAAATAGTATTTGCTTGTTTGATACCTGAAGTGCACAAACAAAACAGTAAAATGTTTTTGATTTAGGTTTGAAATTACAGGGTATGATGGATGAATTGCCATCTAAATTATGCAAAAATGAAAATAACACTGATATCTCATTTTAACAGATATATTTACCAAAATTGCACAAAAATATTTGTAAATATTAAAGAGAAAAATTTATTGGCTTCAACTATGGCTTCCAGATGATTTTGGAATCTCCTACAACTCTTCTGGACATTCTCCTTGAAAGTTAAAATGCTGCCATAATCTTTGCTTTCTGTTCATCTTCGGTTTTACAAGGAATTTTGTTGGTCTCTTGCTCAACTTCACCTCACACATATCAAGGTGGTTGCAGTCTGGGGCCAGATGTAAAGGGTGATGTGGTTGCAGAATTTGTTTGATAGCCATGACTGGATTCTCCTGCTTGTGTGGCATGGTGCAGAGTCCTGTTGCCACATATAAGGTCTTCCAGTAGCCACTCTCTTGACCCAGGGCAGCACTACCTTCACAAGGCACTTGATGTAAGCCTCCATGTTGCAACTGAGGCCTCGTGGGAAGATGAATGAAGACATAATGCTGCCATCACTAGTGATGACTCCAAACATCTTCGTCATCACTATTAGACTCATCTAACTCTTTCTAAATCCTCTGCATTGTCTTTGGCACTCAAACACTCTGGAATGTTTGTATTGAAACTTCCAAATGTCAAGCACTACAGCCTTTTTTTTTCAAATTTTTTTTGCAGAGTGAATTGCATCATACTGCTCTTTTTCTCATAGACAGTGCCCAACTAACCTATACTGTACAGTCAACAAAAGCAAACAACATGCATGCGCAAAATTAAAAATATGGTGACAATTTATCAATCGCTCCCTGTAGTGTATGTAAAAGCATTTTGGAATTTTACTGTGGTTATTGCTACTTTATTATTTTGTTTGGTTTGTCAAGTGATAAATTCTGTTGTTGCTTTAGTGGCATTTTTGAGTTTAAAGATTATTCAGATTTCTGATTGATGCTGATGACATTGATTTATTATTACTAATACCATTTCTTTTTTAATTTCTTTGTTTTTTGCATTTTTTAACAATATTTTTTATTACTTTTTATCAAATTGTTTGTTGCCAGAATCTTTAAAGCAATCATTGCATCTGGAAAAAAAAATGTTTGTGATTAAAAGTATACAATTAAAGATTAAAATGTATTAAAAAGCATATTATTGAGCAACCTTAGAACACTTATGATTGAAACGTATTTGATTAAAGATAATTATCAAATCTTGTAGATCCCTTTAGGTATGAATCCCTTCCTTTATTCAATCACTAAATCTTATCTGTTGAACAAAACTGAAGATGTTAATTCATCAAACAAGAAAAAAAAAATTCCATTATCTCTATTTTTTTTATAGGATTTTATAATCCTTGAATAGTTAATTATCATCATGAGAAGTATTAACAAAATGTTTCCCCACCAAAGTCTAAAAAAAAGTGAAAAAAAAAAAAATACCATATATTTGGGTGCCTAAATTTTACCAAAAAATTTGATGTCAAAATCTACTTGCATTTTATATACACAAAGTTGTGAATAATATATATTTAAAAATTGTGTATTTAGGCAGCTGTCCTTCTTTTATGCATGTCTCATTAAAAATGACAGACAAGATGCTGTGGTTAAATTTTTTATATAACTTTTCATGTGATTTTATGATTTATTTTTTTCTTTTCAGAACATAAGTTATATAAAAATTCTCCGAATGTTTTATTTATCCAAGCACTTTCAGCTTTACTTTTAGCCATTATCAAGGATGGATTGATAATGGCCAAAAGTACAGCTGAAAGTGCTTGGATAGATAAATCATTTGGACAATTATAATTTATGTTCTGAAAAAAAAAGTAATAAGATCTCATGAGAAATTTAAAAAAAAAATTAAAAACAGCACCTTCTCTGTCATTTTTAGCAAAACTTTCACATAACAGATAGTATAGGAGGGGAAAGTTTATAGTTAACTCTAGATTTCAACTGGTTAAAATTGTAGCGACCAGGGAAATAGTGTAACTAGAGAAGATTTAATTAGAAAGAACAGTTATTGCAGACTGGAATATTTGAAAATTTGGTATTGACTTGTGTATTTTTCTTTACAGCTGTTTAAATATGACTTCAATAAAGAAATAAATAAATAAACTTTTACATAAATTTACTCCTTGAAACTTAAAGAATAAAGAAATACAGTAGTGAGTTTGGATTCAAATTATTGACTGGTATGATTTTACAAATTTATTAACAATAGATTTCAAGAATTGTTTGGAGTTTAATTATTCCACTTAAGAATGAACAAAATTGATAAAATTTTGACTTCTGCAAAGAGCTGTTAAATCTTGAAGAAATTATGTCTAAAATGGTTTGAGAGATTCCACAGAGCTTAGATGTGGCACAAAGTTGAAAGTATAAGGAACTCAGTGAGGATCAAACTTGCTACTCAGTTGTAATATGTTCTAGCAAGACAACCTTGCTAACCATTAAACCATGTTGAGGCTCCTCCCACCTATGAGAGGGAGGTTGGAGGGTGAATCATAATTCGGTATTTTATTTTGTTATTTTTATCAAAAGTAGTAAAATGTTTGACAGGTTTAATCAAAACATTAAACATTTTTCTAAAATGTATCTTAATTCTTTTGATAGACATTTTTAATAAGAGGACTGAGTTTTTCTTAGGTCAAAAGTTGCAACTTCACTGTACTAATTTTGGGCATTATTATATCTGTCTTGCAACTCCAGGTCTTGAAAAGAATGAACACATTGTCCTGATGAGCACTAGAGATTTCGAAAATAAGTCTGTTGGAGAAAAACAGAAGAGCACCAACTGTGCTTTTGAGTTAACTTGTAATGCTAGAGAAGCAGTAGACCCTGATAAATGCAGAGTAAGGAAAAACTATGCTATGCTCATCATCATCATCCTTCTTTGACCAACAAATGGTTGGCTGGAAATCCATCGACAATCCCACCAATCACAGCTTGCTGTACTTAGATTTCTCCTATCCAGCACTAAGTCTCGGTGAATTGTGTGTGGATACATTAGTTTCCTTGATACTCTGCTACCAGAAGTGTTTTTTAATTTTTAAAATTGGTCTGTATATATTCCAAAGACATGAATCTTTTTTGTCCTCTAAACAAATTGTTATAAGCTCTTATGGAAAAGGGTAAGCTCATTTTTAATTAGTAAGTGTGACAGTAACCCAACAAGCTAAGTTTGAAGTGTTCAATCTTTGGAAGTATTAGCATTAACAATCTCCTTAATAGTTGATAGATTATATATTTTATTCTTAGATATTTTAATAAACAACAAAACAAAAAGATTTTAATTGTATTTCTCTTTGTTGTGAATTTCGAAAAAAACATTTCTTTATTGTTATTTTTCATTTTTTAAAACTAAATTAGAAACTTGCTTTCTTTTTAGAGATCAGTAATGTTAAGTTTGGTGACTTGGTCTGTTTTTTACATATTCAATTAAAATCATTTCCACAGTAATTACAAAGTTTGATTGTTAAGTAAGGACTCCTCATTGACTGCAAAAATAGAAACATGTTTGACCATCTATTTTGTTATATGTAAAGTTATATTCAAGCATGTTTCATGTCAGTTCATTTTGTGATGGTATTGAGTGGTAGTGTATGTTACACATGAGTACTATGTCTAAATTATATAAAAATTTGTGATCTCTGATAAAATTTTTGGCACAAAGGTTGTGTGTCACTTGAAATTTACAGATATGTGAAAATAAATCCTTGTCAGCACTGAAACCATTTGTCCATTAAATAAGATTTGAAAAGAAGAAATAGTTGGTCTTTTTGTTTTTTCAGCAACACAAGACCAGGGCTGTGCTTAGGGCCCCTGCAGACACGCAATTGCGCCCCCCCCAAGGCTCCTTGGCTCCCAGATCTATTGTAATGAAAACGATTAACAAAATAATTATTAGCATTAACTGGAAAATTATTATCATACTTGTATGTTGAAATAGACATCTATCAACCCTTTTAGCTCACTCACTCTCTCTCATTATATATATATATATATATATATATATATATATATATAATCTTTGATGGAAGACTTGCTCCCCACCCCCAGAGGCTGCAAATCCTTTGTAATTTAAAAAAAAATGAACTTGAGAGAGAAATAGATTATAGATATCTGTTTCAACATACATACAAGAACATAACATGTATATATTTCTTCCATGTGTGTGTGTGTTTTTCTTTTGGTGATCACAGAATATCTGTGTTCCAGTATGTTATTTTGTTTAAAGTACCATTTAATGTTGGTTCAGTACGTTCTGGGAGGGGCGGAAGTGGGCAAGTCGCATTCTGTGGGTAGAGACTGCAAGGGCATTCTGGAGGGTGTGATGTTGCTAAGCACAGCACTGCACAAGACTTGGTCAGTTAAATGCCATATGTGGTACACAGTTGAGCGATCATCTTTTTTTTTTTAATTCATTATTAACTCAACAAAATATTTTCCACAGTCAGTCAGTTAAGTGCCATATGTGATACACGCTTGAGTGATCATGTCTCTTTCGAGACATGACTGACTGACTGGGCAGAAGATTATCCTATAGTAGGTTGCCATTGCTTTCTGCGGTAGATTGGTTGCTAGCCAAGGCTATAGAACCCAATCTGTCCTGTTATTTAACCCATAACTGGAAGGAAGAGACAGATTAATACCTTTCCCAAGGGTATTTAGGTGAATGCAATGAATTCAACTGGAATTCGAACTCAACTTCCCGATTCCTCGTTCTGACTCGATATCCACAGCACCACAATGCACATCCCCACAGTAGGTTGACATTTCTTTTTACAGTAGACTGGTTGCCAACCAAAGCTATAGGACTTGGTCTGATTTTTCATTTGAAGCCAATATCCTTTACACCAAAACATTCATCCAACACAAGGCTCAATTGTAATAAAAAAATATTCCAAGACTGAAATTCCCACTTGTTACATACCATCCATGCAACCCAATGGGCACATGAGCAAGTGCTTAGAACATTAGTATTCTCATCCTAATACCTGTTGTTTTAATATCATCATGGGCAATTTGTCAAAGAGGTCACTGACTTCTTGGTAATATCAGCTTGGAGAGACAATTCCAATATGTGGCATTATTGGGAAGTACTTAAACACTATTATGCCACAAGTTGACCCAAGTCTTGTTAAATGAATTTGGGTAGATGGAATTGTTTGAAATCCAGAGATGATTGTGGTACCTGTTACAGTACCGCACTGAATATTAACCCCTCTATTGCTATAGGCCCGGATGTAACATTACCGGTCTGGCGCTCCCAATAAAAGGATCTATTTCTATGCTCCATTGTCCAGCCTTATTCCTCATACTAACATACACTAACGGATAATACTACATGGTGGCAGAGGTGGGATAATATAAAGCGTAAACAAATCAACAACCCACGAGAACATACAGAAAAAAAAAAAAAAAAAAAAAAACTTCACACACGTGTTGGAAAAAAAAAAAACTACCGGCGCCATATTGCAACCTGTAAGTACATCTCATTACTTATATCCATCAAAGCTCCAACTCTTGTCAGAGGATAAGATAAACCATATGCTGACAGTAATATTATCTATTATTGTTCTTATTACTATTATCATTATTATCCGTACTGTTTTATCGTTGATATTGACAAAAACAAATACATTATGGCACACCTTCTACCAACTATGAATTGGTCCGACCCCGACTTGAGCGAAGCCATGGCGCTGTTCAAGCAAAAAATGACCTTATACATAGAAGACGAGGAAATAACGGACGAAACCAAACAGGCCAGAAAAATCTGCCGTGGTATAGGCGACCAAGGTCTGAGACGCCTAAATGCTAGTGGCCTTACCGACGAACAGAAGAAGTCACCAGAACACCTATGGAATTTCTTCGAAAGTCAGCTTAGAGTGAACGTCAATTTCAGAATCCACAGACTTCACCTAATGCAATACTGCCAGAAACAAGGCGAGTCACTTGACGACTTTATCACAAGGGCCTGGACACTCGCACAAAAGTGCGACTTTACAGATGAAGAATTGAGTGAGAGATTAATAGAACTCATCATATTCTCCACACCCTACGATGCCTTCCATAATGAACTGTACAGCAAACCAAAGGGGTACAGCACAGCCAGCGTCCTAACGGAAGGCCGGAAATATGAAGCCCTTACCGCCGGAAACGACCAACTTAACCAGCTCGGAATGCCAAAAGCAGAAAAACTATACAGCATCAACCGAGGCAGAAAATGTGGAAACTGCGATACCAGTCACAAGCCCAGACGATACCCAGCATATAATAACGAATGCTCCGCATGGGACACTGGGCAAGATGCTGCAGAAAATCCAAGGTGAAGGAACGCAGAAACAAAAGCAAACACAGGAGCATGTCACGAAACCCACGGCACCACACCCCAAGAAGAAACCCACACACAAGGTATGGGGAAAATATCAACCATATTGGCACCGGCAATCACGAAGATGAATACCTGCAACACTTCCATTCCATCACTGTCAGTGACAAATGCTTAGACAGTATAACAAAAAAATCCAGGAACGAAGCCTACACAACCCTGAATATCAGACCACCCCACCTGAAATGCAGGACACACCACACCCTTCACATGAAGATCGATTCCGGAGCCTCAGGTAACACACTACCACTGAGGACATTCCAACAGATGTATGGAACATCAGAAAAAGCCCTTTCCATCCTGCAACCCTGCCCACATGTAAAACTCACCTCATACGGAGGCAACCAAATAATAAGTCTGGGAACCATCAGCTTCCCATGCCAATACAAGAACTCTGAATGGACAGACACAACATTCTATGTAGTGGAAGTACCAGGACCTGCAGTCGTGGGACTCCCAACAAGTGAGAAGCTGAGGCTGATCACGATACATGTGGGCGCCTTAAAGAGATGCCCACCCAAACCCATCTCTTCCATCAGCCAACTAGTAGCGGAATACCCCAAACAGTTCGACAGGATCGGAAACTTCAGTGGAACCGCCAAACTCCTACTCAAGGAAGATGCAGAACCCTTCATCGACCCTCCACGCAAATGCAGTATCCATCTGAAGGACAAAATAAAGGAGGAAATTGGCAGGCTTATTGAAGATGATGTACTCCGGAAAGTCGAGGAACACACAGACTGGTGCTCCAGTCTGGCATACAGTACAAAGAAAGATGGGTCCCTCCGAATATGCATAGACCCACAGAAACTCAATGCCAGCCTCAAGAGATGCCCACACAAAATACCAACAGTGGAGGAGCTTTTACAAAGGCCAAAGTGTTCAGCAAACTTGACGCAAAGGCAGGATACTGGTCGATCCACCTGGATGAAAAGTCACAGCTGCTGACAACCTGCAGGACGCCATTTGGACGAGTATGCTGGAAACGTCTACCGTTTGGTCTTAACATCTCGCAAGATATCTTCCAGGCAAAAATGGACCAAATCCTAGAAGGCCTGGATGGTGTAGCCAGCATTGCTGATAATGTAGCAGTATTTGGCCAGAATGAAGAGGACCATGACAAAAACCTGCACAACCTCATGGCCCGAGCAGCCGCAACGGGACTTGTTTTCAACAGCAAGAAGTGCTTCATAAAACAGCCCAGCATTTCCTTCTTTGGAAATATATACACCCCGAAAGGAATCCAACCAGACCCAGACAAACTGCGTGACATAAAAAACATGCCAAAACCACAAAACAAGGCTGAATTGCAATGTTTTCTTGGCATGTTAAACTACCTGTCTGCCCACATCCCTTCTTTTGCTGAAAAGGCCCACCCACTGCGCGGTCTCCTCAAATCCCAAACACCATGGACTTGGGAACCCTGATCACCAGAGATGTTACGGTCAGCTCAAGGAAGCGATCTCCCATGACACATGCCTCTCATACTACGACCAGACCAAAACCCATAACATTGGAAGTGGATGCCTCACAAAAAGGCCTTGGAGTGGCACTGATCCAAGATGGCAAACCAGTCGCATATGGATCAAAAACACTCACGGATACTCAATCCCGGTACAGCAACATCGAATGAGAGATGTTAGCAGTAGTACATGGTATCCAGCGATACCACACATACCTCTATGGAAAAGCCTTCACCATCATCACTGACCACAAGCCACTGGTCACAATATGCACCAAACCACTGCATTCAGCACCTCACCGACTACAGCGCATGTTGTTAAAAATCCAGGGCTACCTGTACCGGATCGTCTACAGACCGGGCAGCGAAATGACTCTCGCTGACACCCTAAGTCGGCTACCCAACCCCGAAAACAATAAACCAATAAAGCTGGATGAGAGGGTAGACAGCATAACCACTGAGGCTGATGAGGGTCCAACCATCGCAACTATCAACTTCTCGTTGGAAAAGCAGAAGATGCTGCGAATTGAAACAGCAAGGGACCCAACAATGAACCTCATTAAGGAAGTCACACACCAGGGGTGGCCAGACAGCATCCGCGAACTACCCGCAGAGATACGTCCATATTGGTCTTTCCGCGATGAAATTGCCATTGAATCAGGAATACTCTTCAAGGGCCGACAAGTGCTCATACCAGACATGATGAGAGAAGACATCATCCACCAGCTCCACCAAGCCCACCAAGGCATCGAGAAAACACGACGGCTCGCCAGAGAAACCGTATACTGGGTAAACATAAACAAGGACATCGAGAGGGTATGCAAGTCATGCACTCTGTGCCAAGAATACCAGGACGCACACAGGTATGAACCACTGATCCCACATGACATTCCACCTCAGCCTTGGAAGTTCATTGCCTCTGACCTATTCGAGATCGATGGGCAACAGTTCCTGCTTACTGTCGACAGATACTCTAAGTATCCCATCGTCGACGAAATGCAAACGCCAGTAACCAGCAAAGCAGTAGCGGACAAAATCAAAATCGTCCGGATGAAATCACGACGGACAACGGACCCCAGTACTCCGGACATGCTTTCCAAACCTTCATCAGATCCTGGGGCATCAGACACGTAACTAGCTCACCTCACTACGCCAGAAGCAATGGCTTCGTGGAGAGACATGTGAGGCATATAAAATCCGTCCTAAAAAAATGCAAAAGGGAGAGAACTGACATACAGCTTGCCCTACTACAGGTCAGAGCAACACCAATAGACAGTAAACTCCTATCACCAGCCGAAATACTCTTCGGCAGACCAATACCTACCACCCTACCCAGTCGGTCAGAACCAGGCAAGGAAGACCACCGCGAACAGCTACATGTGAGATCATCAAACATGAAAATGCACCATGATCATCACAACGGAACCAGACAGCTTCCACCACTATACCCAGGCCAGTGCGTACGGGTACTTAACAAACCTAGCGACACGTGGCACCCCAGGACCATCATCAGGAATGACGATGGACCTAGGAGCTACATAGTAGAGACACCAAATGGCGCAAGACTCCGCCGCAACCGCACTCACCTACGAGCCATACCTGCTCCAGCGACAAGGAAGGTTCGTTTTAACATCCCAGAACCTGATACCCCACATAGCACAACCAAGCCAGAAGAAACAACGACTGGAGGTGAGATAAGAATACCCAACACCAACACACCCCCACCACACAGAAACAGATATGGCCCAGTCCAAACTAGATCTGGCAGAACAGTAAGAACTCCAGCGCGGTACAGGGACTGATACCATACCATAAGGGGGACACAACATATCATACAAAAATATACATACACACAGACACAGGTATACACACACAACTAAAACAGGGGGGATGTTACAGTACCGCACTGAATATTAACCCCTCTATTGCTATAGGCCTGGATGTAACATTACCGGCGCTCCCAATAAAAGGATCTATTTCTATGCTCCGTTGTCCAGCCTTATTCCTCATACTAACATACACTAACGGATAATACTACAGTACCGTGAGGTCAAGTCATCATAAATGAGGCTTAGTAGTATACTGTCTTTGTTCAAATGTTTTGCCAGATTACGCACACTCTCTTCGAGAAACTGTAACTAAGATCTGCTCAGTATAGTTGCAATATAAACCACAGGTTTGCTCTGGGGGTGTTGAAGAAATACAAATGTGCCAGAGAAGGCTTCTGCAACAGGGATTGGCTAGCCATCCCTAGCACATAGACATACTCAGATGTGAGCAACCAGCTTACTTATTTTATACTGCTCTGATTTGGTACCATTATATTTCTGGCAAATTGTTCTGAAATTGAAAGTCATTAAATGGCCAACATATTTTAATGCAATGCTGAAGTTCATGTTATGAGCAGTTGAATAAAAAGAACGGGGAAACTTTCTTGATGTACTGAATGAAATGGAAATAAAACATTTGAAAAAAATTTGTAGCACTATATAGTGACATTGTTAAAAAAAAAATTATAATTATGAAGAGAAATAAATTTCCTTCATTTTGATATCAGTTTCATTATTCTATCTGGTCTAAAATTTGTTTTATAGGATTGGAGACCTTACTTATCAGTTAACCTTCTTAATTTGGAAGAAAAATAATTTACTTCATTTTGATACCAGTTTTGTTCATTTATCTCTTTCTAAAACTTGTCTTATAGGATTGGAGACCTCATAACCATTGAATAATTTTCAAATGGTCTTTGTATAAAGTATTTTTAAAAATGTGTTTCTTCATCTAATTAAAAAAAGTTTCATAACACTAACAATTTTTTATATATTATTATCTAATGAATTATAGCCACTGTTAATAATATTTTGTATATTTCATAACTTCTCCAGTTGAAGTTATAATTTAAGTAAATTTAAAGTAGAAATGTGTTTCTTAAATTTATATATAACTAAAAATGAAATCTGATTGCTATGATTTTTCAAATATATTTCAAATTATTTCCTTATTCTCAATTTGGTTCCATTGGGCATTAACTTTTGAAGAAGAATATAAAACAAAAATGTTTCTTTGTTAGTAAACTACTATTTACTACATGAGAAATACTATGAGTGGAATTGTACTTGATAAGTAGTCCAAGTCACCTCACTTATTGATCTTTTTTTAACTATATCAAATTCAGTTAAATTTTCAATACACCTGAATTAGAACTTCAATAAATTATTTTCTTTTCTTTCCCTCATCTACAAGGAAGTTCAACATCCTATTCAGACGTCAATACAGGTTGAAGTGTCTTTTTTTTTAAGATGAATTAATTTTCAAACTTAGCTACTAATAATCATTATATTTTCAGTTAAAATATATTAACCCTAATTTTAAATTTGTTTCAATGATCCATGCTTTCATCTTGTTTCTTTTTTATTTTTATTTTCTCTCTATTTATTTTGTAAAATGATTAGGTTATTTCATTAAGAAATGCACAATTGTTACATAATGAAAGGAGCACATTAAGTGACATAAATCCTTATCAGAGTATTTTGCAACATTAGAAGGCTGGAGTGTACAACATCTAAAACATTACAATTAAGATGACAACACTTCAAACAATCTCAGTCAGTCAGTTAAGTGCCATACATGATACATGCTCGGGCAATCATGTCTGTTTTGATCCATGGCTGACTAGGCAGAAGATTTTCCCACAGTAGGTTGCCATTTCTTCCTGCAGTGGACTGATTGCCAACCAAGGCTATAGAACCCAATATGGTCTGCTATTCAACTCATAGCTGAAGGAAGAAGAGATGGATTAATACCTTCCCAAGGTTATTTGCATGCAATGAATTCAACTGAAAATTAAGCTCAGCGCTCTAATTTCTCATTCCAAGCTGATATCCATCACATCACATCAAACTTAAAGTCAGTTAAGTGCTATATATGATACACACTTGGGCGATCATGTCTCTTTTGAGACATGACTGTCTAGGCAGAAGATTTTCCTGCAGAAGGCTGCTATTTCTTTCTGTAGTAGACTGGTTACCAACCAAGGCTATGGAACATAATCTGTCCTACTATTTAACCCATAGCTGGAGAAGGAAGAGATGGCTTGATATCATTTCCAAGGGTATTTGTGTGTAAGTTAATGCAATGAATTCAACTGGAAATTGAACCCAGCTTTCTGATTTCCAAGCAAATATGCATTACATTGTCCACACTCAACCCAAACAATGTAAATAGCACAAGTAACTTTTATTTACATTGTTAAAAGGAATCATTTAATGTGTATAAAGTTCATGTAGATAAGTAATGTTTTTTTTTCTTTTGATGGTTTGGTTCAGAGGCCACTCAAGGTAGAGGGTTACAGTAATGCAGTTATAAGAGAAGATAATGGTTAACCCTAGACTTGAACAGGTTATGGTTGTAGTAATCAAGGAAACACCCTCTTGGGCGTTGGTTTACTGGATGAAGTTATCCAAGTGGAATATACTTCTCATCAACAGAATATGGAGGGTATGTAGGTGGTTTGCTACAATGTAGATAGGATGGTGGGTCCTTGCCATGAAGATTCTTATGAACAGAACCAAGATATGCAGTTCATCCGAGCACTTTTTAAAGAAGTAGTGATTGAGCAGTTAGAGACTTTTTGTGTCCCACCTGTGAGAAAGGGGTTTGGAGCTAGAAAATAGTTTGTCACCCGCAAGAACACGGAGACACTTTTGGATTTTATTGAGACTTGAAAGTAAAAATTGGGCAGCAATAGTACTCTTGACTCTTGTAAATGTAGAGGATAACATTGGGAGTCTGGTACTTACTGGAACGGTACATTGTGGTGCAGTGGATATCAGATCGGAATGAGAAATTGGAGAGCCAATTTTAAATTCCAGTCAAATTCGTTGCATTCACTTACGTGCAAATACCCTTGGGAAAGGTATTAATCTATTTCTTCCCTCCAACTATGGGTCAAATAACAGGAGAGATTGGGTTCTAAAGCTTTGGTTGGCAACCAGTCTACTGCAGAAAGTAATGGCAACCTACTGTGGGAAAAATCTTCTGCCCAGTCAGTCATGTCTCTTTTGAGACATGATCGCCCAAGCGTGTATCCCATATGGCACTTAACTGACAGGGAACTGACCATTTCTAGTGCATCTTTAGTGATGGATCTTATATACATTTCTATTTGAGGTCAAGAGTGAATTTAAGGCCAAAGAGCCTCTCAAGACAGCATCCATTTATTGTGACTTGGTGTGCCACAGGTTACCAACCCCTGGTCTAAAACATATTCATTGTTGGCCGGTGTAGTTTAGCATTTCATATTTGCCAAAACAGCATTTAACAAGTGAAGTTTTTAAGCAATGTTGAAGCATAAAGAAAATTAAAGGATTTTACAGAAAAAGGAATAAATGAAAAGTTCATGCACTTTTCATTATAGAACATTTGTGTGTGTGTGTTTTTTTTTTTTTTTTATATTAGAAAACCTAACTTGCCACTAAATTTATACATTTGATTAAAAAACAAATCATTACGGATAAAGGATAAAATTCTCCTTCCTTCAATCATTGTTTATAAAATTTAATAAAGAGAAACGAGAAAGATAAAGTTGTACAGTTAAACACAATAAATAATAACCTGGAATTTAAACAAAAAAATAAATGCAATCTCAATCATTATCTGTCTTCTTAATTCTTGTTCTTTTATTGTCTTCCCTTCTTAATAGTATATCTTTCTCATATTCTATAACACTCGGTAACCTCTTGCATCTTAGTGACTTTACTGCTTTGCCTGAGGTTAAATGAGTGAAATAAAAAAAAATTTAATGTTCTTTAAAGGGGGGAATTATAAACAGGAATTTCATGTTTTTTTAAAAATTAATTTGAAAACAACATAAAAGCAAATAAAAAAAAAAACCTTTAGAAATTTTAGGAAATTTGTTTACTGCTTATTAACAAGGTCTTTTTTTTTTCACTATCTTTTTCCTTGTAACCTGAGCTTGCCTAAATATAAAAGAATTGTGAGTGCCATGACTAAAAGAAACAAATTTAAAGAACTCATATCACCGGGAAGGTAAACAGTCAAGAAAGTTGATGTTTGAAGATAAAAGGAACGAAATGTAAGAAATCACTTTAAAAAGAAAAAAAAAAGAAAAATCACAAAGATCTAAAACTGTTAAGTCACCTCCCCCTTTATATTTGATTAAATATTTTAAACTAAAATTCAAATAAAATCTACTTGAATGTTTTTAATCTCAATTAGAGGAATATAATAAATAATAACTTGGAATTTAAACAGAAAAAAAGATCTTGTTATAAGAGCAAAGTTATGACTACATTATAAGAAATCCGAAACTACTCAGTATTAGAAAACCTCATTAAATCAAATTTCATTTGATTTAATGAGGTTTTTTAAATGGAAGGGCATTCCTGCATTCTCTCTCATGCTCCTTTCTCTGTCTACTCCACTCTCATCAGTATTCTCATCCTTCTCTTGCCCACTTCCTGACATCTCCTATAACCTGTCACTCTTTCTCATAACTTTCCCCTTGCAAAAGAGTGGCAGTAAAATGTCTTGCTTGGGGCAATATGATTATAAAAAAAAAAAATGAAAACAAAAAAATAAAATGGCTACATTATTAAAAAATAAAAGTAACGTTTGTGCCTCTTTGATGTTATTTTAATATATCTAGATCTATTTATAGGATAAGTAGGAATGATCAAATCCTGGGCAGCATTTTTTCTTCCTTCCCTTTTTGTTTTTTTAAAGTGTGTTGGGATGGCAATTTAACTTCTGCAACCTCTTTTCATTCAAAGCAAACCAACTGCTTTAATAATTTGTCCTGCATTTTCTCTTCCCTTCCTTAAAGCTTTTATTTGGAATTGTTATTTCTAAACCTTTTTATTTGTCATACTTACCTGACTACTAATTATTTTAATTTTGTTCCATTTAAAAGTGTTATTTTCAATTATACTATCAAAATTGGTTAAGGAAAAAAATGTCATGCTTACTTTTTCAGGTAGAAAGAGAGTGACAAGTTCTTCTTCTTCTATGTTTAAGACCACAGCTTCACCATGGTAGTGTTGTTGTGGTGGTTTCTATTGTAAGTAGGCTATTTATAGAGTAGAGTTGCTAGTCTCACACCCAACCAGTTTTAAAGTCATTATTATCCCTCTCCCAGACTAGTTCCCAACCAAACCTAGAGAGACCGGTCTGCCCTGCTAATTTAGTCTATGGCTGGAGAGAGAAGAAATGGATTCATACTTTTCCCAAGGATATTTGTGCGAAAGTGAATGCAAAAGCCTTAGTTGGAATTTGAACTTTGAATGCCAGTCCTACTATTTTACATGCATATTCATTTATGATAGAACATACTATGCAATAGTCAATACTAATTTAAATCACTATACAGAAGTAGCTTAAAAACCATATGGATGCAATTTAAAAAAAGTTAAGCAAAGTTTAACTTAAGACCAGATAAAAAAAAAAATAACACTGAGTCAAAATATTTTTCTTTTGACATCACTATTACCATATATTTCCTAAGTAATTTTTATTGTTTAAAAAGCTGGTAGTAGAATTTTAATAAAACCATAACCAATGGAATTAAATAGCAAACTGAACCCCCTCTTAAAAAATTAAAACAACTAGTAGTCGAACTAATGGTAATATTAGCCGTTTCCGTACCAGGAAACATTTGGCATCCATTTACTTGAGCAGCCAGTATTGCTTTCAGTTAAAATTTATAAAATTTTTCCTTTAAAGACTTTTTTTAAAAAAAAAAAAAAAAAAAATGTTTCTCAAGTCCAGTAGCTTTTATTGCTCTTTCTAGCATTGATGGAGGTTTCCTTCTGATCCTATTTAAAATGGTGTGAAATGTTAGGTAAAAACAGAAAAATGTGTAACTTCAATTTCATATGTTATTTATTAAAATTATAAAATGTCCAAAGGGTTATACAGTAAAAGTAATGTCAAAAGACAAATATCCTTCTGAGATACCCTTTATTTTCTTTCTTTTTTTTTTTCTTTTTTTTACCTGGTGCTAAGTTGAACATTTTTTTGCCAATTATTTTATTTTTAAGAATATTGTGAACATTAATTTTCTTCTAACCTAAAGTTTTTTTCATTTATTACATTTTTTTAAAATCTTAATCAACTGTGATTTACCAAAGGAGAATTGGCGTTTTTTATTTTTTTTCTAGATGATTTTTTAATCCTTAGACATTATGTATTCTCTCCCTCACTTGCCAATGTTATTGATTCTCTTTTGAAATTGATCTTACTTTTGAGCTTCAAGCTCAGTCACATTGGCACCTACATATTAAAGGATTTAAAAACCAAGCAAATCTGTGTGACAACTTTAGGTCCTTTGGACACTCAAATCTTTTTGTATATCTGCTATTGTTCAGTCTATAATTTTTATGAGACATCAATAATATATCTAATATTTTTGGATGAGACATCATTAATATATCCAATATTTTTCTGTTCCTTTGACCATCCAAACAATGTTGGATATGTGTGATTTTTGCCGATAAATATTCAGTAGGCTTCCTGAATAAGAAAAAGATTTCTTTATTTTTTTTACACAATCTTTTCCTCCAAATCTTTCTTTTAAATTGGATATGCATGTATAGTTGTATTTGAATTTCTTAAAGGTAAGCATCGTAAATTTTTACTTTTATCTATTATTTCTTTCATCTTAATTTCTTTTACTTTTTCTTGCAACTTCTCGATTACCATTTTATAATCATTAAGTATTGATAGGAAATTTGGATGACTCTTACTGGTTAGCCTTCACTGCCTAATTTCAATCATAAGAAAGACAAGTAACTTCACATCTGACTAGAGGCTTATTCTTTATTTCTGAGGAGCACTGTTTAATGAGTATAGATTGATGATTATTATAAATGGTAAAAATATTTTTCAAATTCTACTTTACCATAAAAACTTTACAATTTAACTTGAAAAAAGCTAGTAAATATCATTAATGTTAAACATTTGAATTAAAACCATTGAGTTGATTAGAAGCAGATTTTTTTCTTTAAATACAAATTTTCTGACCATATTGTGTATCAGCTGTGAGATATTACTTTTCAGTAAGGTTTGTAATAAATGTAAATATATTCTAACATTTTTTTGTTCTTTGTTTAATATTACTTGACATTAATATTTTATGAAAAATTCATCATTGTTTTTGTTTTATATTCATTAACGTCTGTAGTATATTGGGATATTTTTTTTTTAACGAATAAAAACTCTTTGCCAAAAGTTGGGGATATCCACCTTTCTTTTTCCTATTGCTAAAATCTTATTTCTATTGGTATATAGATTTACATTGGCAAAATATTGAATAGTATCTTTTGATCTCATCGTAATTCTTTTAAATCCTTTTACTGTTGTATTGAATGAGTGGATCAATAAGTCTGTAACCTAACACACTTAGTTATTACCTGAATTTTGATCTGAAATTTTGACTGTATAATGTTCAACCTCATGGGATTAATATTTAGTACTTTGAAAAAGAAGATTACCCCTAGGAGTATAATAGAAGTGTGAATGTTTGTTTATTTCTATTTTTATTTTTTCAGGCCCTCCTCCTCCCTTAATATTATCTTGTTTGTTCATTTTGTACAGAGCTCCAATCAGAAACATTAATGATTAAAATTGGTTCACGGTTTTATTTGCACGCTTTTATGGCTTATGACCATATCATATTGAAACACAAATACAATCATTGGGCCTGGTCAGTAGCTTTGATGGGTGACCACTTGGAAATACCAGGTACTGCAATCTTGGATGTGCAGGTTGTGTAATGGGTAATGGCTTTGAATTGTTAATTGGAGAGCTGAGTTCCAATTCCCATTGGGTTCGTTATATTCACTTATGCACAAATACATTTGGGGAAAGCATGAATTCACGTTTTCTACCTTCCAGCTAAGGGTTAATTACTAAGGCTTGTATCACTAAACTATTATTATCTCAAAACAAATTATTACATTTTAAAAATATTTTCTGGCTTTGAATAACCTGAAAAGGGTTGATAAGACATAGAAAATGAATGAATGAATCAATCAATTACATGCTTTTATAATTGCATTGTTTAGAGAAAAAAAATACCATTTCATTGCTCTTTTTATTCTTTTCAAATTTACCCCATTCCATTCTTTTGATAAACTTAATGTTTTTTTTAAAAAAAATCTTTAAATTCCAAATGTTTGACACTTTAAATGATTTTCTGACTCCAACATTAAGAGCCTTCATTTATTGCATATGGAGAAAAATTCTGAGCCTCCCCTATTATTAAGGCCACCCCAATGTATTACCTAAGAGTAAATACTTTTCTATTGTTAGACTACAGACTTATTGATGTACCTACATCAAATATCAAATCACCAGTAAGCTAGCAGCCAATAATGTTTATTTTTTTTTTATGAGTAAAAGATAAAGGATGTACAAATCATGAATCCAACTGCTTACACTACTGGCCAAGCTTTTGAAATAGGCTTAAAAAAAGATTGTGTTTTTTTTTTTTTGCGAGGGGGGAGCAAATTTTGTCACATAGGAACCATGTAATTCTTGGAAAAAAGACATTTCAATTTTTTTCACAAGGTAAGTCATTAGATGATTATAATCAAATTTATATTTTTTATCCTATTGGTAATGGTTCTGCATCTATGGGTGCCTCCCCTGAAACAAAGAAAGAAAATGGCATTTTTTGCAGCATATAACTGTAGAAAATAAAAATAAAATAGCAGCAAGAGTGTTTTCTCCGTGCCAATTCTCAACTTAGAATGCAAAGTGCTAAATTTGATGAATCATTATTTTAAAATCAACAAAAACTGACCACAAAATTCAAGAGGCCATAACTCCTGAGTCTAAGTTTAAGGGCTGGGGGTTTTCATTTTCTCTAGGCGGGTACGACATATTAAAATTTATCACTGTGAAATCATTGGTTTGGTTAATATTTAATTATCCATATATATTACAAGAAAGTGGAAGAACATGTAGATTAAAACCCACTGTTCAAGCATTTACTTTTGAATTTTGATTTAGTAGAAAAAAAGGTTGCATCAAAATATGTGATGTCTGAAAAGGGAGACTAAGTACATAAGTGAGTGACTAACACGTCTAATAATAATAAATCTTATTCTTTATAACATTTTCTGTTTAATATTTTTGCGTGTGGTTTTCAACATTCAAATTCTAATATTTTTTATCATTTTTGTCAGTCAAATTTTACTTATTTTATCAGAATTGATTATAAATCAATTTAAAAAAATTTTTTTATAATCAAATGCATATAAACTTTTTTTATTTTAATACTTTTGAATGCAGTTTTCAGCATTAAATTTATATTAAATTAATAGCAATGCCTGGAAAAAATCATGGCTTACATGGAAAAATGTGCACATGAAATGTAATATTCTTAAGATATTTTTAGCTGCAATATTTTAAGTAAGAAATTTCTTATTTTTTTACTTCACTAGAATATCTTGTCCTTTACTTTTCCAGGTTTAATATAATCTTAAAAGAATATTACTTTTCATGCATGCATTGTTTCATGTAATTATATATTAGGCTTTTGGCTAAATTGAAACCTGAAGAGAAAGATTTTAAAGTCAGAATTTTCAGACACACCTGTGTCTTTTTTCAATGAGCCAAGATATTTCTGGAGAATTTCATCTTTGGTTCAATAACCATAAGAAAAACCATCACAGACAACAACAACAACAACAACAACAATTTCCCTCTCCTTGCACACTTCAACCACTTCTTAGCATTGATGACATCAGATACGTGCTTTTACTGTCTTCATTCAACAGCCAACAAGAAAGACACAGATTGGAGTTAAAATACATTTTTTAAAATAGAATCACATATTAAAGGATTAAACAGGGATTTATTCAGAAAATATAGTTTCCACAAGGAAGCCGCTAACCAACAACAGCAACATTCACTAGAAGAGTGAGTCCCACTTTGTTTATTTTTCATTTCATTAAAAAAAGACACAGGTTTGTTTGGGAGTTCCAACTTTAAAATCTTTTTCTTTGTGCTTTTATTTAATCAAAAGGCTAATATATAATAAATATCATCAATTTTATTGCTGATACTGTTAACATTTTGTTGGTTTTTATTCCTCAAATTTTATAAACTGGCCTATAAAATCTACCTATTATAAGAAAGACACATGGATCATGTTTTAATAATATCTAGTGTATTTAGGCAGCAATCCCACTTTTATGCAAGTTTTGCTAAAAATGACAGGCAAAGTGCTGTGGTTAAGTTTTTTTTTTCATAATCTTTCATGTGGTCTTATAATTTTTTCTTTTCAGAACATAAATTATATAAAAATTGTCCAAATGTTTTATTTTTCCGAGTGCTTTCAACTATACTTTTAGCCATTCTCTGTATATTCAGTAAAAATTAAGATAAAATCCATCCTTGATAATTACTAAAGGTACAGCTGAAAGTGCTTGGATAAAGAAAACATTTGGACAATTTTTATGTAATTTATGTTCTGAAGAGAAAAAATTATAAGATTGCATGAAAAAAATTATAAATATTTAGCTGTATCATTTCTTGTTTGTCATTTACAACAAATGAGTTGAATATATGGATCGGAATCTGACAAGATGAATAGAATAAAGAACAAGTAGGAAAAAAGTGTCTTTAGTCTAACATGTTTCTCTTATAACAAGGTTATTCAGAGATTCTTCAAAGACAAATGATTTAAAAAATCCAAGAAACAGTATGTTGATTGAGATATGGTTTAATTGGTCAGATACGTGTCACGTGTGATATATATATATATATATATATATATATATATATATATATATTCATCCATCCATTGCTTTATCACATGTGACACATATCTGACTAATTTTACAACAGATATACAGCCTTTGAGGTTTCACTCACCCAATCGACTCAGTCGATTAAAAATTTAATTGGGTGATTAAAGTTTATTGCTTTACTCGCTCGTGGTCGATTAAAAATCTCACAATGAAACATGTCCCTTAAATATATAAAAAAAGGAAATCTGATTCCTTTTACAATCCAAAAATATGCCATTGAAGATTCACAAGTTACTTGAGAATGACCTACAATGACCTTTTATCATCCAGGTCAGTGTAAACATTCATTTAATTAATGCTTTCAGAGTGGAACCAAAAAACAAAATATACAAATAAGTAATTTTTTTTATAGAAAATCGTTAAGAAAATCAGATTTGTTATTTTTTTATCATCTATGAAATGGAGGTTGTAGTCAAACAAAAGAAAGAAACTATGAATTTAGGTACCCCCACTCAATTACCAAAAAAAAAAAAAACAGCATATCATGATGTTAATAGGGCTCAAACTTAATAAAAACAAAATTTTATCATCAAAATGTTTATGCTATTATTAAGGGGAAAGATCAAATTTTGTTGTTATTTTAAAAAAATTTTTAAGCCCTTTCTAACACGTTCGAAATTTTAATTAAAATTTCATTTTTTGTTTTTCATCAGTGATTCACGCTATGTTTACGTAAGAAAATGGAGTCGGTCAAGTAAAATGATTTTGGAGCGGGTAAATTTTCCTTTGCTCTCGACCGCCAGTCAAGTGATTTCTTTCTCAAAGGCTATATATATATATAGGTGTGAGTTTGTGACTCTGGGTTTCACTCTCTTGTGATCATCAGGCAAGCTGATTAATTTTAAAAACATTGGCTATATGTAGGGCTGCATATATTCATGTATTTTTGTGGAAGTGGGAGGAAAATTTGTCGTCATGACAGACGCAGACATATTTACACATTTGTACACCCATTAACGTGTGCCCGCCCACTGGGGACTCACACAAACATAACTATATGCAAACCATATGGGGCTTGGCATATATATGTATATGTTTGTTGTTGCGCACATACATATGCATTTGGTTGGTGTATTCGAATAGTGTAGTGATGTCAATGCCTGGACAGTTTTCGATTTCACATACGTACATATGTACATATGATGGGGTCTGTGGGAAACTATGATAGTTAAAAATTGCTATTATTTTTAATTATTTAAAGCTGTATTTTTATTTTTTGTTTTAAAGTCGGTTATTAGCTTGTTTTTGTGATTGCACATATTTAAATGGTAGAAATTCTAATTTATAATGCTTGTTAGTTTTTATGTGGTATATATATATATATATATGTGTGGTGGTATTAATTTTACTGCAGAAGAAAGGAGTAATTTATGTTAATGATGATTGCGGACTAATACGGTGATAGTAATATTTGATGATAATAACAGTTGTGGTAGCAAATAGTTATTGTAAAGCGGTAGTAGTGATTAGTAATGGTGGTGTAATGGTAATAACAATAAATGCAGTTATGGTGGTAGTTTGAACTAGAGAATAATTGATAGGATTATGGTATCAGCAGTTCCTTTTCTTTTTTTTTTCTTCTTTACCCGTTTGGTATAAATTGTGATAATTGCTATTTATTTTTATGTCTGCATTTGGAAATTATTTCTGATCTTATGTTTAGTAAGTTCTTTTGTGGGATATGAGAGATAATTGCTACTTTTTCATGTAGGCAAAGTAGGCATTTTTTTTTGTAATGTTATTGTAGGGAGGTGCTTTTTTCAGTATTTTCCAGCTTATTGTTGCAGAAATACTTCTGTATTTTAGATGCCATACATATGTGGATAGTGTAGTGCTGTTCGAGTATTTTTTTTCTTAAACGGTCCCTCTTTGGCACCAATGTAGTACATTGTGTTGTTGTTTGCACTTACCTTAGCTTTATATACTATGTTTGTTTGTTGGCAATTTCTCTGGAGTAGACATATAGTTCCATTTCTACAGTTGTAGAATGCATTGACATTGCTACACTATTTGAATACACCAACCGAATGCATATGTATGTGCACAACGGCACACATATATATATATATATGCCAAGCCCCATACGGTTCGCATATAGTTATGTTTGTGTGAGCCCCAGTGGGCGGGCGCATGTGTGTGTGTCTTTGCGCACGTTGATGGGTGTACAAATGTATATATATGTCTGTGTCTGTCACGACAACAAATTTTCCTCCCACTTTGACAAAAATACGCCAATATACGCAGCACTACATATCGCCAATTTATTTTTTTAGGAATTAATCAATTTGTCTGACGATCACAAGAGCATGATACCCAGAGTCACAAACTCACACCTATCTATATGAATATGTCAGCTCTATCACTGATATCAAGCACTTTCAAATAAGTACCGTGCATATATAATATATAAATTATATTTATATACATACACTTTTCTTATATATATATATATATATATATATATATATATATATATACACACACTATATATTTCATGTAATAATTGTTGAATATTAAGTGAGTTATTTTTTACCTTAATTTTGTGTGAAATTACTAAAAATAATTAGAAAAGTACAGGGTGTGATAGAAATACCTCCCACTTAATGGTAAGGCATTAGTAGCAATAGTGTCTTCATCTAGTTAATGTCTTACCATTATGTGAGAAGTATTTTTATTATCATAGAAAACATACATTGATACATATATATATAGCCAAAGCCATGTTATATTTTGCAGTATAATGTTGTCCATACAAATATTTAAGGTATTTTTCTTGCAGTTATTTGGCAATCCAATGGAAAAATGACCTTTTATGGCATGCATAAATTGCAATCTACATTTGAATTTTGTCTTTAAATTTAAATGTACTGAGAAAAATTTAAATACTTTGACAGCATTCGTTGTGAGTTATTTCCCTTTTTCAGTAGCAAAACCTGACGATGGGAAAACATTTTTTAACAAAAATTATAAATTTTATTTTAAAAAAATGGAAATTTTGACAACACTTTTTAATAATTTACCTCGATGAAGTATTACTAATCATTGTTGTTTTATTAAATTCACCCTGCAGTTTTTATTTGTTAAAATTCTTTTGCTTTTAATCAGACACTAAATCTACCAATGAAATGTCTTTTGCTATTTCACTGCAACTTTTTTACTTCATACAGCCATCATTGTACAAAAATTGATTACAATTTTCAGTTTTATTTTACATAAGTTAGTATAGAAATTAGTATACTATTCCCCCCCCCCCATTTTTCCTAAATAAAATGTTCAGGCATTTTATGAAAACCTGATTTTTAATAATAATGGAGGGGAAATATATTTTTAGAGATGTGGACATGAAGTTAGAATGTTTTTTGGTCTATCTAAACATTTTGGAAATATAATCTTCTCTATTAAAATAAAGACTGTTGTTGATTTATTTGTGATACAATTATATATAATAATTTTCCTTCTGTCACGCTCATGGAGAGAGAGAGAGAGAGAAACAATAGCGAAGCAGTGTCGACTCAGTTCATTCTCTTTACTACCAGTTATTAAACTTTATTTCCAGCTATGAAAGTTCTTGCCACATGTTTGCACTTGAACAATACCTTATTATTATTATTATTTTTTTATTTTTATGGAATAATTATGTTGTTGAATAGTGAAGAAATATTTTTCTTTTTTCTTTCTTTCTTTTTTTTTTTTTTTTTGGGGTGTGCATTGTGGTGCATCAGATATCAACACAGAACAAAAAAATGGGGAGCTGAGTTCAATTCCAGTTGAATCCATTGCATTCACTTACATGCAAATACCCTTGGGAAAGGTATTAATCCATCTATTCCTTCCAGTTATGGGTTAAATAACAGGACAGATTGGGTTCTATAGCCTTGGTCAGCAACCAGTCTACTGCAGAAAGCAATGGCACCCTACTGCGGGATAATCTTCTGCTCAGTCAGTCATGTCTCTTTCGAGACATGATCGCCCAAGCATAAATCACGTATGGCACTTAACTGATATATTCATTCTCTCCTGTCACACTGAAGGGAGTTAACCCATGAGGAAACACTTAATAGTCTTAAATATTTTGCTGACATTTTTGATGGCAGGGGTACACTCATTTTAAATAATAATTTCAATTTGAAAATAGTGAAAGTAAAATTTGGTTTTTAAAGTTATATGTTAAAATTTTCTTTTTCAGTGACTAATCTTGTACAAAATGTTATTTTTTAAAATCTTATTAAATTTTTTATTTTCTAATATCAAAACCAACATGAAATCATCATCATCATTGATTATTGAGTTAAATTAAATAATGAAATGTTTCTACTATAGATGGTTGGAACTAATTTTTACTTATATTTCAGTTTTGTGTATTCCACAAATATAATCTTTTTTCTGTGAGCTGCATTTGTATTTAAAATTTTGGTTTTTAATGTCAGTTTGATAATTGTTTATTTCTTCAAACTCACATTTAGAATGATAAAAGGGTGCTGAAAAGCACTTGGCACAAAATTCATTTCTCAAAATCTGACCAAATGATCAAACAGAAGTTTGGTGGGGAAGGGCTTCTTGCTCATGCAGAGAACTTTTCAGAATTTCCTTGCATGTTATTTGTATAATTTTAGTAAAAAAAGAATCTCGGAAATAAAATGTCACTAAATTCATTAATATCAAAATAATGAGTTGAAGTAAAAATCATTCTAGAAATATTAACTCACTTATATAAATACTAGATAAAAATTCCTTTAAGCTTTTCAAATTCCCAGGCCAGTAGATATCAATTAAACATTTAAAAAATTTTTTTTTTAAATTGGAGAATTTCACTCAAACTCACATATCTAATAAATATAATGCCAATCCTAATAATAAATAATGGTCAGATTATAAATAAAATCCTTTATTTTCTTTGAAATTACTTTATTTTTTAAATATGAAAAGAAAGTTAACAGATATTAGTTTTGAAAAATTCCAGCAAGAGATAAATATTTCTTAAAAGATTTTGCTTTGCTGTGAAGTCTTTCTTGACTGGGTTGTTTAAAGTACAATTAGTTTAAAGGTGGCTTCCCCTATATAAAATTCAAATCTTGACAAAAGTCATAATTTCTTTATTAAGACTTTCAAATGTCCAGCCCAGTTAGCATTAAATATTCATTAAAAAAAAAAGAAACTGGATGTCTACTCAAACAAGTCCATCCACTAAATAAAATTATTTACAGTAATAAGAAATAGAAATACTTTTTTCCAGATAGTAAATAATTCACTTAATTCGCTTAGCTAATTAATATATTCATCTAAGTAATTAATGTTCATCTAAGTAATTAATGTTCATCTAAGTAATTAATGTTCATCTAAGTAATTAATATTCATCTAAGTAATTAATATTCTAATATTCATCTAAGTAATTAATAACTTTTCAATGATATTTTTTCTTTGCAAATGTTAAAATTTTAGATTAGTTTTGAGTTGCTTATGTATGCAATTTTTTTCTCAGGTGAAAGGTGTAATTATAGCCTTTATATATTTTGTGAAATCTATTTTAACTCTCTATAAATATTCAGTTGTCCAGAAAGTGTGTTCACTCATTAAGTAGAAAATTTACTTTAATAAACTGAACAAACTTTTTGGCCAACCTAATATTTAGTTTGTTTTTTTTCAGACTAAAAGGTCCGTTATATCCTCAATTTTAATTTGGAAAGCAATAAAGTTGCAACTGATACTATTTGCTTTCGTTCTATAGTACTTATCTTTAATAAATTGTTCAAGAATTATAACAATTATTATTGGCTTTTTCGATACACTCATAATCAGTTACAGTGTTTGATTTTAATATGCATCTTGAAATCAGCTGAGCAGCGATAACTGATCTTTGCTAAATTTCTCTTTATTCTTATGTGGTTGGTGTAGTAAACACCCATCAGAAGCTATAGAATCCACTAGTGCACTTAGCTAATCCTTGTTGCAGATGCCTGCTCAAGCACCTTTGTGTTTCTTCATCACTCATTGCACTAATCTGTGAATTATACTGCACTTATGCTGAGCAAACCTTAGTTACTATTTCTGGGAGAGAGCACATAGTCTGGCGTTATCAGTAGCTGAATAAGGTCAGTCTACTGAAAGCCTCAGTCACAATGACTTGTAATTTCATGCTAGCATAACAGCTTCTGAACATTTTCATCTACCCGATTTCATTCACAAGGCTTGGGTTAACCTGTGATGTGGTTTTCAGGCACTTCCCACACATCATCAAGAAGTCACCTTCATGGGAAGACTTGAGATTTGAACCTGGATCTAATGGTCAAAATGCTAACCTTCTATTCACCCAGTGAATATGGTTGGTATAGGTGCAAACTAAAATAAATACTAAGCAAAGTTTTATTTCCTTCAATCTTGCCAATATTTGCTTATCAGTCGAGTATCTACCTGTTTGGTACTTTGTGACACATAAAGCCTCCACAAAACATCTCTACTCTGTCTTGTCTTCAGCTGACAGAGCAGGGATGTTTTGCCAAACAAAAGAAAGAAACTATGAATTTAGGTACCTCCACTCAATTGCCAAAAAGAGAAAACCCAGCATATTGTGATGTTAAAAACTTAATAAAAACAAAGTTTTATCATCAAAATGTTTATGCTATTATTAAGGGGAAAGATTTGTATAATTTGTTTTTTGGCTCCACTCTGAAAGCATTAATTAAATGAATGCTTACACTGACCTGGACGATAAAAGGTCATTGTAGGTCATTCTAAGTAATTTGTGAAGCTTCAATGGCATACTTTTGGGTTGTAAAAGGAATCAGATTTCCTTTTTCTGTATTTAAGGGACATGTTTCATTGTGAGATTTTTAATTGACCGCGAGCAAGTAAAACAATAAACTTGGATCACCAGCCTATTGCTTCTCTCTCCTTTTCCATAGTCCTTCACCATGTTGTTCTTGGTTATCCCTTTCTCCTGTTTCCTTTCAAGGAGCCTAGTTCAAATTTCAGTTGAATTCCTTGCATTCACTTATGCACAAATACCCTTGGGAAAGGTATTCATCCGTTTCTTCCCTCCAGCTATGGGTTAAATTACAGGACAGATTGGGTTCTATAGCCCTCGCTCGCAACCAACCTACTGTCGAAAGTAATAACAACCTACTGCAGGATAATCTTCTGCCCAGTCAGTCATGTCTCTTTCAAGACATGATCGCCTAAAGTGTGTATCACGTATGACACTTAACTGACTGACTGAATATAATAGTTGGAATCATGATTAAGGCTTCTACTGGGCATAAAGTGGGGGATCGGTTTATATTCTTATGAAGTAATAAACTGATCCCCTAATAATTACTACTTAGTAATATAATACTTCTCATCTCCCTCTAGCTATGAGTCAAATAATAGGACAAATTGGGTTCTACAGCCTTGTTTGGCAACCAGTCTACCACAGAAAGTAATGGCAACCTACTGCGGAATAATCTTGTGCCCAGTCAGTCATGTCTCTTTCAGGACATGATCGCCCAAAGCATGTATCACGTATGGCACTTAACTGAAAAAAAAAAAGCAGAGGATCAGGTCAGTACCATGATGCAGTCATTGTTTGTGTTTTGCAGACATAAAATAAGTCACAATAAAATGTAAGCAATTACTTTTAGATTTGTTAAGTATGGAAAAGTTTTATTGTTGTGCCTCAGGTTTGTTTTATATCTGGCAAACTTTCTCCCAGGGAAACTTGATCATTTAAGAAAATAATTTTTACTTATTTCATATTATTTATATTCAGACTTACATCCTCGTCTTTATTGTCATCATCACAGGCCTTCTTCAGGTGTTGGTCAATCAGGGTAATCTTCTTCATGGAATTTCAAACTGAATGTTTCATTTAATTTATGGTAGTAAAAGAAAGGGCTCAGTTTGAAACTCTCTGAAGGTTACTCAGATCAACAGACACTTGAAGAAGGCTGGGAGGGGTTACACCAGTTGAAACATTGTGATAATAAACATGAGGTATATTAGTCTGAATGTAAGTAATGATAACTCCTCATCCCAGAAATTGAGACACAAGGCAATCAGATAATGACAAAGATGAGGATATTAGTCTGACTGTAACTAATGATGTAGAAATCAAATAACTTGCCTTCTAACATGGCTGCCTTTTTTTTTTTTTTGTCCCCCTGACATAATCTACTTCATTCATAGGAGAGTATCTAATTTAGCATGTGCGTTAGTCTACTATACTATAATGGACCTGCCCAACACATTTGCATGAGTGGATTCTATTCACTTATATATAATATATATATATATATATTATATATATATATATATATATATATATCCATAGATTTTCCTTTCATTTGGAGTGACCACACCAATCTACTTGTGTGTCAAATCACCAATATCCAATAAATGATAACTCTCATTCCAGAAATTAAGGCAGTATGTAACTTTATATATTTATCTATAATGCAGCTTGACCTTCCCTTCTTAGAAATTCCATTGTCATCAGGAAGCAAACCCAATAAGCAAAATGCTTCATGATACCATAACAACGTGATCCTGTTGCTAATATTTTTCAGATTTATTTCTTATTTCACATGTTAGCTTAATTTTTTGTGTACCTTTTATTTATTTTTTAATGATTTAAAAAGCTGCATTCTTTCTTATATACAACAATAGAGTTAGGTGACGTTAAAAATCCTAACTTATTTCTACAGAAAATACAACTAATACAATTTTTAAATTACTTTAATATAGCCATCTTTTTTTCTTTTCTTTTTTTTTTTTTTTTTTGCATTATCAGTCATGTTAGCTTTTTTCAGATATGTTTACTTTTAATGATTGAAAAAAAATTATTTCTGGCATGAAACTATATAACTAATTGTCAAGACAAAAATCCAAGATTACTCATGTAAAATTGTTTAAATATTACAGTCATTTTTGACAAAATGGTAAGCTAGAGTAAAAATAATTTAAATTTGTTATAATCAGTAGATTAGATCTCATATAATAAACCTTTAATATGTGAAAAGTTTTGTGTACATTTTCTTTTTTTTATTAAACTTGTTTATTTACAGTGGTTTTGCAAAGATCAGTTCTGTCAGTTAAGTGTGAAATGTGATACATGCTTGGGCGATCAAAACATGACTGACTAGGCAAAACATGACTGACTAGGCAAAAAGATTTTACCACAGTAGGTTGCTGTTTTTTTCTGTGATTTACTAACCGAAGCTATAAAACCCAATCTACCCTGTTTGAACAACCCATAGCTGGAGGGAAAGATTAATTCATACCTTTCTAAAGGGTTTTTATTCGTGTAAGTAAATGCAATGAATTGAACTGGAATTTGAACTCAGCTCTCTGATTTCTCATTCTGAGCTGATATCCATTGCACCACAGTGCACATAAATCTGTTATAAAGTGTAAAAGAGGCAAAAGAAAATTACCAAAAACCACTTTAATAATAAACTTTTGTAAACTATATAAACCGAAACATTTGGAAAGTTGCTTTGAAATATTTCTATTGAGGTTTGTAGACTAGGTTTGTAGCAAAGAAGTTTATACTGAGATGTCACTGAGTTGGTCAATGTTCCTTTTACTTTCAATTTGTCTTCTTGTTTCTCTTTTTTCTGTTGCAGTAAACGGCATGTGAAATTTCAGTCCCCTGCCACTTCTACATCTCCTAGGCGTGCAGTTTTATTGCAGTGGTCCTCCTCCTCTCCAGCTGCATCAACCACCAACCTTGCAGCCAATACTGCTACTACTACTACTAATACTACTACTGCTACTACTACTACTACTACTTCTACTAATACTACCAATTCTGCCACTGGTTCCTCTACCCTGCCTCCACCCCCACCCTTACCACCACCGCCCCTACCACCTCCCCCTCCCCCTCCTCCACTTCCTCCACCTCCCCCTGTACTTCCACCTCCACCTTCTCCTTCTCACTTTCCACCCTTGCCGCCTCCTCCTTTACCCCCTCCCCCTGTCGACTTCACCCCTGACCCTAGCTCCCTTCTACCCCCTCCACCTCCACCACCGCCTCCTCCACCGCCCCCACCACCGTCTCCTCCAGCTCCCAAGTTATCAAACCACCATCTCCATACGTTGGTCAGGGACCAGTGGCCTGTCTCTCCACTTGCCCAGCCTTCGTCAAACGTGTGTTCCACACCACCTGTGCTTGTAGCGCAACACATACAAGTAGAACAAGAAGCAGACAACTCAATATTTACCTTCCCTTGCAGCTCTCCTCTTCCCGAAGACACCATGATTACTCCCTCCTCCCCAAATATTACCCAGACTGGGGGTGTCAAATCATCTACATCGCCTGCTAAATGTTCCAGTACAGCTCTTCGGCGCCGCTCCTCTGACTCTGACTTGAGCACAACTCCAAAAGGTAATGGTAGAATCATTTATCAACTCAAACAAGGAATTGTTTTCTTTTTGTCTTTGTTTTCTTTCTTTCTGTTTTCTTTTTCTTTTTTCTTTCTTTTTCCTTTTACTTTTTCTTTCTTTTTATCGTTTCTCTTTATTTTGTTTTCTTTCTTTTTGAATTGGAATTCCCAAATTAAATATTACTTACTTTTCTTTGTTTCTAACAATATTTTCCAATCTCTTAATACTTTTAGTTTCTGCTAGGCATGAGGAGATTGTCCAGTATTAACTTACTATACAATATTGATGCAATCTCATGACAATATTTTAACAAGTAAATCTCAGACCTCATTGAACAATCACACCACTATCATTGAAATATTGTTACCTTATCTACCATTAATTATAATTAAATTGAATATTAATTGGTTATTAGCTATTGAAGGCTGATCTAGCACAATAATAGGTGAAGTTATTTTATTTAGATTATTGGTTGTTATTCTTAGATTTTCTTTGCATCTATTCTTTGCCACTGTAATTATCATCAATGCATGTGCATTTAACTATTTCATTTAGTTACCAGTTCTGTTCAAGTTATTGTCTACCTTCAGGACCATGGGCTCAGTAAACAATAGTCAATCCCAAAATTTTACTAAAGATTTTTTAGTCCTCTACAATATTATTAATATAGTTTGCAATATGAGTGATTGAAAATAAACATAATTCTGAATTTTTTTCCTATAGAATCTAAAATTTTATGAGAATTTTGAGAAAGAAAGTACCCCACAGAAAAATCTTATTTAGAATACATTCTGTGACTTGCCATGTTCCTTCAGGATGTAGGTAATTAAGGCTCTCCACTGATTCCTTTTTTTTTTTTATCTGTGAATTGCTCTGACTTCTTGGGAAATATAGAGGAGTGGTTTTCTGTTGCTATAACTATGGTTTTAAACTGAGAGTTTGTCTTCTTTTTGGTAGGTTGTTTTGCAAGGTTAGAGAGTCTAGTCTACCCTGCCACTCATAGCTGGAGAGGGGAGAAATGGATTCTTACCTTTCCCAAAAACATTTGGGCATAAGTGCATGCAACAGACTGGACCAAATTTGAACTCTACTCCACTTTCTTGCCAATATCAATTGCTCTAGCTTCACATGTATTATTCCATCTGCAGTACGCTGTCTTGCAGAGTTGACATAACAAGCTTTTATTACATAGTATTTTAAATATACAATGCAACCTGTTCCCAAATTTTCCCCTGGCCAGCCAATGATTACTCCACATTGCATTTCAATTCTTGATCTCATCGGTATATACCAAAAGCTGGGAAAGGACCTGTTGCATGGTCACAAAGCAACAAGATGATCGACAAATTTCATATTGAGGAATAAGAACCTGGACTCTGTTTCCTATATTAAAAAATGCTCATCTGGGTGGATAGGTGATACTTGGAACAACTTTTGTTATGTTAGTCTAACGACTTGACTCTTCCCCCTACCAATTCCTTACTCATTATAATGTGCTGACTGACAATATGAATGGATAGCATAGGAACCACATGAAGGATAAGTCTGCGTCCAGTCATGAATAGACCAGAGCCCTTCCTGATCCCAAGCATAGCTGTTAATATAAACCAGAACCTGGACATACCCTATTTCCGGTTTTGTTGCCACTTGATCTTCAAAAACCCTCATTTTACTTCATGTTACTCATCAATCAAAGTAGATACCATTTAGCAGTCAGAACTTCAAAAGGAAACTGGATATCAAGATAAAAACACCCCTTCCCTTTCTATGTGAATGTCCATAGTATCACATTAAGAAGAAGTCATTTCAAGATGATTTTCATTATAAAAATGAAAGAAGTTTGCTTTTTTTATGCTTTTGATTCATCCTTTTAAGAAAAAATTAAAAATTTACTTCTCAAAATTATATTCCACTAACCTGAACCAAAAGTTTTTGTTCTATTAACAACCAGTGATATCACCTAGTTAGGGCGAATTTGGCTTGAAAGTTGCTATTTTGTCCTTTTTTTATGAATAGCTAGCTTTTTATTTGTCTGTTAAGATTGAAAAGAATATTTTTTGGTTATGCTAATATTTGAGACTGAAAACACTGAAGCAGAATATATGACTTTCACTATCTGACCCATGAATTTGAACTATCAGTCACCAGATAACTAGACAAAGTACTTAAAAAATAGGGGAAATGTTGTGAGGTAATAATTTTTGTAGATCAGCATTCATCATGTTTCTTTCATGGTATGATGTTTGTTGATTTATTTTATATCATTTTAGAAGGCAGTCCTGTTCATCACATTGATACAGTGTAAAATTGATTCCTAATTTTTTACAGAGTTGTTAAACATGGCTGTTTTGTGTACAAAAATAAAGTTGTTTATATTAAAGAACAAAAATTTTAATAAATTATTAAAAGTATGTATCCATTTATTTTTATTATTAACTACAAATGTTTGTGCATGTGCTTCTGAAAAAAATTCACCTAAAAATAAAAAATTTAAATTCAGAAAATTTTTAAAAATTTTTATATATTAATGAAGTAAGCACAATTTTAAACTTGATATTTGGAAATAATAGCTATGTCTAAATCTGCAAAATCTAAGGAATTGATTTTGTGGTTTAATTAGCCATGGTTAAATATGATTAGCAGAAATGCCCAACAAACAGAATTGACAAAGTTTGCAATAAATAATAAGAGAAAGAAAAGAAAACAGGGAAAAAAATGATATTAAGCAAGAAGCAATATAAGCAAAGCAACAGTAATATTTCACAAAATTTTACAAATAAGAATGGTGTTAAATCACAAAAGGGGACACCGACAAGCAATTGACTGTAGCTTTTCTGGTCCTAAGACAAAACTGGAACTGAGTTAGATGAGACCAAGAAGTGGCCCAGTATGAAAATCCCAGTATGTATCTGGGTGAGGAAGGAAAGTATTTTGTAATCATTCCCAGAATGAATTGGAACCAACAGATTTGACACTTTATTTCTATTATGAACAGGATCCCTCTTCTAAATTTGAAAATAATCAATATTTTTCAATTCTGATAAATGTTGTGGCTTAAGGAATGCTAATCTGCATTTTTTTTTTACTTTGCAAGTGGCTGAGTCTAAGTAAATCCCAAAAAAGAAAACTAGGAAATACATTGAGCAAAATATTACCACTATAACATTCAAAATGGACACTAGTTTCAATAGATCAATATATAATAATGATCTTTTCTCATTTCGGAAATTTAAACAATATTATTTCATGTCTTCATTGAAAGGGTTACTAAACAATGTTTTATGAGCTTCAGTTTAAATAATTTCTTTATTACAATGTCTGATATTTATTAATAATTTTCACAATCTGATTTTCAAATTGCACCTTTTGTTAACATTCCTCCATTTTATTTCATGTTCTTCTTTGTTAACCAAAATGTTAATAACTTTCAGTGATGATGTCTGATGTTTTTCTAGACCTTTTAAAATTCACTGGAAAAAATCTGACCTTGCCTACATTAAACTTAAACAAAAAGGAAACTGTTCAATGTTATTATTTCTAGCATTAAGGTCATCTTTTAAGTCATTTGTGATGATATTTTGTTACATCCGTAAGATAGCTATGACATGGAAATAATTTTAATAAAAAATTGTTGAAGCTTTTGTAAGTAATCTATAAAACATTTCAAGTCATCTCATAAAATGTTTCAGAATTGTACTTTAGATTATTCTCATTGCTTTAAAGGAAGGAATCACTATTCCCTGATGTCTGTGGCTACAAAGTCATTCTTGTTTTTATTTTTTTTTTGTATGATCTCTTAATGGAAATTTCTTATTTTATATCAGGTAGAAATCCATTCATCTATGCTATTTACATTGTTTGGACTGTTTTCCTGATCTTTGTTGCCATATCCACTCTTCAGCCTTCTTCAGAATTTTGAACTGAACACTTCACTTCATCTGTCAAAATAGATTGTTCTAGTTTCATGTGTCAAATATTTACGTATCAGTTATCTCCCTTTTAACTCAACTCTCCAAGTGTTTGTTCACTTCTGCTGTAGCCAACTCACAGCTCTTTGGGTCAAGTCATTAAATTCAGTACTTTTATCCAAAGGACCATGTATCCTTGAGGACATCAGTGTATGAATGTTTAGGACTTATAATTTCTTAGTCACCTTTTTTTCTATCAGAGCTCATATTGTGACACTATCTCCCTCGGGGATACTTTCTCTTATTTGGTTTAATACAGCGGAGAGAGAGAAATTGATATTAGTAATATTATTAGTCATGCATTATTGTAATACGTGATGTGAGCTTATGTAAAAAGCTATTTTAATATTATCATATACTTGTAAAATATGGGGAATAGAAAAATTAACTATTTTAATACTATTATGAACTTTTAAAATCCAGGGAATATAAAATTTAACTATTTTTGGGAAAGAAAAGGGAAAATATAATTTTTCTTCTTTCATGTTCGAAGCGGATATTTTTTGGTAAGGCTAAAATTTTAGTAGCCAAAACAAAGTGTCAGAGTTGGTTTGATGGGGTCAGGCAGGGTTAAAGTCCCTCAACAGATTTTCCTGGAAACAGAAATCTGTGGGAAACTGGATACGATATGAGCTGGTGATATCTCATTTGTTGAGCTAACCCCTTCTGCAGATCGAGTGGGCAGAAAATGATTTCATTGGCCAAAGGCTTCGAGTTAGCTAGATCCCCCGAGAGGATTGAAAAGGGTTGTAAAAATCCGGACTTGGCGAGAAAAATCAGTTGTTTTTTCAGTTTTTCAGTTAGCTGAGTAGCTATCAGTCGAAATGTAACGACTGTGAAAAAACTTATGGCTAAAGAGTTAATGTCAAATGAAGCCTGTCGCCGATTAACTGAAAGAGTTAATTTGGAATAATGCGCCTTTGATATGAATCCCAAAAAAACATTATTGTTTTTTTTTTTAAATCATGGGAGAATCAAAAATTCTGATTCCTTGTTCGCTCTACTTCAGTAAACTCCGTTAAAGACTTGAAAGGACTTTGTTATTTTAGAAGTTGCATAGAGAATTGACAGCCCTGATTATAGAGAATATGTGAAAAGTCTTTAATGAAAATCTAATGAATATGTGAAAAGACTTTAGTGAAAATTTGAAGAGCTCTGTTTACTTTAACGAAATTTAGGAAAAACATTTTTATTTAAGCATTGAAAGCTCTGATATTTTTAAACGAACTTTCTCTCTCCATTGTAACCAGCATTCTGACAACTGTATTATCATTTTTGACAACTGTATCATCTGCTCCTGTGAAAAAAAAAAAGAAACATTGTTTTTTTATATAAAGACATTCTTCGTAACTCTCCAGGCATGTTTGACCTTGTTCATTTATTTTATTAATTTTTTTTTTGGTGCCGTATTTATTTTTTTTTAACCACAAGTGTGCACCAGTGTCCAGACTGGCTCTGATAGCAAGGCGACTACTAAAATTGCACTATGCGACCTCTGGGATCAATTCACAATGTGGGACAGTGGCGCATTGTTGCAATAGACATCTTGTAAACCAGCCTTTGTGTCGACATCATCGAGTGAGATCGTCACGACCAGCAACAGTGACTGAACCAACCGGCCAGCCGTGTTGCAACTGGGATTGTCATGACCATCGACGAGGATGAGCGTTACAGTTAGACGGCCAACGTCAGGCAGAAAACGTCACAATATTACAATTTGGTGTTATTGTTTTTCTCTAGTGCTCCATATTACTAGTTCCCATATTGTATTTATGTCTATGCTTTCCTGGCTTATAAAATTTTTCTGGCCTAGCATATGTGCTGATTCCTTGAGTTTTTGTATTTTTCAGTTCTGTCTATTCTTTCAACCTCATCCTACACTGGGTGGTGTATTGATGATTTTATTGAGATCACATGGTCCAATAGTTGCTGGATTTCTTTCGAGTATTCCTAGAGTGTGGAGGTGTCATCTATATATCTGAGCCAGAATTGGCTTTAGTGATATGAATTCTAATACCATTCCCTATATATGTTAGCCATTGCTGGTGGTAATTATAAGTCAGTTGCTAAACTTCCATCCTTTTAATATACGTTCCAAAATATTTTAATATATCCCATTCCAAAGTGTGTTGTTTGTGTATGGAAAGTCAGCATCTCTATCAGGTTATCTTTTGGTATACTGGTATGTTTTCCCATGGATAAGTCTGAGGCCAATCTATCCTATTTATCTATTCATCCATCCATCCATCTACTTGTGACAAATTAGACCTCCACAAGATGTCTCTACTCAGACATGTACACAGCAATATAAATATATGCTCAAATCAAAAGCTGTTTTTAGGCATGTTATTGTTAGCATACCATAATATGTTTGATATATAAAAAAATGTGACAATTTAGAGTATAAATATGTAAGATATTTAATTAAAAATGTAAATATCAGAAAAATAATTTAAACTGTCATTTGATTTTTTTTTTTTATTAATTCCATGAGACAGTTTTACATTTAATCTGCAAATTACTGAAGGCCACAAATTGTGCTGACATTTTTGTTTAGGAACATTCATAAAGGAATATTATGGTTATACTTAAAAAAAATCTTTTTCCAATTGTATCTGTACAAGACCACAAGTATGGATACACTCATCACTATTTGGTAATTATTATCTGGGAAATAACTTTGTTAGCAAATTAGACCACCATAAGGTGATCAAATGTTCATATTCCATTGATTTGTTTGCAGACAATCGATTTTACACTGTATCAATATGATTAACAGCACCCCCTTCTCTAAAAGGATTAAAAACATCAATATTTTTCAATTCTGACATTTTCTATTAATTATTACAATATTTTAAATTGACTGCAACTTTTTGTATAACAAGAATGTAACGATAACAACCTTCATTTTGTGTATGGACAATGTTCACATATAGTAGGAAAAGTCAACGCTAAAGTAATTTTTTTTTTTCAGCATCTAACTGGTTTTCACATGTTCCATTTTTGCATAATTTGTCAAATACTTTATTTTTTTGTTTATCATTTCTTATCAGATTGTTTTTTTTTTTTTAATTTTTTATCAAACTGGTTCAAAATTTATATTTTTATAGATCATTCACTCTGTTCTATTAATTTTGAGAAATAGGACTGAACATAAAACTTTTGATAGGAACAGGATTCACTTCAGCTTTGTATCAAATCAGGGTCACTCACAAAAAGGCCAGCCAATTAAACTAGCAATGATACCTGACATTGCATAGGCCATGTCTCTTTCTTTTGATCTACTGCACTACACAGTCGTTTCTTCTTTTTTTTTTTCAAAGATTTGTGTTTCCTTCAACTATAAAAGCAAACAAAATAATCCACCATATTTGACAATGTGGCCTAATAGTCTAAGGTAGTTCATTTAGGTTTTCTATATCTCTCTTTTTCTAATCATTTTATTTCAATTTCAAGGCAATAAATCCACTAAGACACAAGAGATTACTGAGAATGAATGTAACTGAGAAAACATTACTGAAGAGCAGGGCCGTGCTTAGCGGAGGCGTAAGTTCCCTAGGGGCCGCAGAGCTCCTTGGCTTCGTAGATCTATTGCAATGAAAAAATTAGCAAAATAACTATTAGGATTAACTGGAAAATTAATATCATACTTGTATGTTAAAATAGACATCTATCAACCTCACTCTCTCTCTCTCTCTATATATATATATATATAAATAATTAGAAAAACTTGTAGAAGATTGAGAGCAGAAACGCACTGAAATGGCGATAAAAATATCTAGAAAATCACCCAAAAGTAGCTATAATTTGTGAAAATGTTCGTAATGTATAGCTTCAAAACGCCAATTCTGCGATTTCTTCCGGTTTTTTTTTCATGATCACTGAATATCTGCATTCTGAGAGTATGTTATTTTGTTTAAAGTACCATTTATAGTGGGTTCAGTATGTGGGGCATGGGAGCAAGTTGCATTCTGTGGGTAGAGAAGCCGCAAGGAGAATTCTGTGAGTGGGGGGGGGGGGCAATGTTGCTAAGCACGGCACTGCTGAAAAGAAAGGACAGTAAAAGAGCATGATTTAAGAAGACAGAAGATAGCAGCTGAGATTGAATTTGAATTTTAGAAGATCATAGTTAACAGGAAAGCTTGAAGAGAATTCTACAAGCAAGAAGGGAAAGGAAAGAAACTATTAACATAGAACTTACAGATACAATTAGCAATTTTAACAGTAAAATGATCAGATATGATTGGTAAGTTAATCTTCTTTTTCCTCTTTGTTTTGTGTCTCTTTAGGACATAAGCAATCATAGACTTCCACTTGCCCCTATCCCTTGTCGTTTTCAACAGTTTTCTTCTTGGTATCTCTCCCAAACCCTGCACCACCATCCACCAGCTGAAGCCCATGAAGTATATCTCTCTCTTTCCCTCTATCAATCCTGTGAGTATTAGATTCTTCATACCCTCTTTCCTCATTACATGTCCCAGAAACCTCAGTTGTCTCTTTCTGATGCTAAGTATAAGTTTCCTTTTCATTTGCATCCTCGTCAAAATCTTGTGTTTCTCGCATATTTAGCCCATGGTATCCTCAGCATCTTTCTGTAGAACCACATTTCTGTTGCTTCAAGCCTCTTCTTATCTTTGTCTCTCCTTCATCTTTGAAGAGATTGTCCAACATTCATTGCCATATAGGAGGACTGATGTTACATAGCAGTCCAGTACTCTTTTCTTTGTTTCCAACAAAATCTTCCTGTTTCTTAATATTCTGCTTAGCTTTTGAAATGCTTCCTTTGCCATGCATTTTTGGACCTCCGTGTCACACTTTCTGTTTTCTGTCAGAACACTTCCCAGGTATTTAAATTTCTGCACCTGTAGAAGCTAATCAAAGCAATTACCATGAAAACTTTTATAGAACAGACATGGAATCTACATTAGATATGAATTCAAATCCTGTCAATATCAAATTTTCTTTTACTCTCACTTATTTAGTTAAATTAAACCAATTTTAATGGCTCCAAAACAAAACTACTTTCATTTAATCATCACAACAGAAAATCTTTTCTGTCTGCCATCAGCATGGCTGATATTAAACCTCAGGAGAGCAGCACTCTATGCTTTGTTCAACTCACATTTTCCACTGACATGAAGTGGAGCAAATATATAACTTTAACCCTGATCCTAAGCCACAAAGGTTTCCTCTTAGGTTAAACCAGCATTGGTGCTTCTGTATCTTCTCGTAAATACCACATGAAACTGCAATCTTCTCCTCGGTCCATACCAACCTGTTCAGTTGTTGCTGTCCACAGAAATCATTTTTTATGAGTGTACCAGCATAACAATTCTAATCACAAGAGACACCTCTTTGTGTCCGCTCAAAATAATTGTAAACCTGTTCTCAAAGATTTTAAGTCTTTGTTTGCTGATAGAATAAGGTACCATATACTATCTAACAAGTTTGGTTCTTGTGACTACTGGCGGCTCTGTAATTGTGGGTTAAAAAGAGTAAGTCTTCTATTTTTCCTTTCGTCACTCAATTTGAGGTGTTAATATTTTCTGATACCTCAGAATGTTTTGCTTGTAAATTCTCTTCAAATTCTATTTTGACTCATTGTATTCACTTACGAGCAAATACCCTTGGGAAAGGTATTAATCCGTCTCTTCCTTCCAGTTATGGGTTAAATAGCAGAACAGATTGGGTTCTATAGCCTTGGTCGGCAACCAGTCTACCGCAGAAAGCAATGGCAACCTACTGCGGGATAATCTTCTGCCCAGTCAGTCATGTCTCTTTTGAGACATGATTGCCCAAGCGTGTATCACGTATGGCACTTAACTGACTGACTAAAGGCTCTAACTCTGAATTGGTTAAGCATCTCACCTTGCATGGTCTTCTTTCAGATAAGTAATATGGCTGTCACTTTACTAGGTCAACTGCTGATATATTAAGGATTATTACTGAAAGAGTCTATCAAATGAAACTCAGGCTTTGCTTTGGATATCTCAAATTTATTTGACACTGTTTGCATATTGGTCTTCTTCACAAGTTGAAATGTTATGGTATTTCTGGATGAATTTTTGAATTGCTTCAGTCTTTTTTATCAAATCATGAAATGAAAGTTGTCTTGAATGGCTACTCTTCTAAAGCTTTTTGCATTAATGCAGCTGTTCCCCAAGGGTCTATCCTACATTGTTCCTAATTTTCAGCAACAACCTTCCTGATGTCAACAGTTCACAACTTGGTATTTTAAGCTGATGATGCAACTATTTACACCTCTCTTAATAGTAAGTCTAATCACCTTGATAAGGTCAAATTGGCAGCTGATCTTAGAAAAAATGACCTACAATCTGTTGTTAACTAGGACAAGGAATGTCTTGTTAATTTTAATGCTTCCAAAATGAAACTGCTCTCTTAATTGTTTGAAAAAACCCTTTTTTCCTTTCATTGCATGGCTAATGCTAAACTCCAGGAGTGTGACACATCATGCCATCTCGGACTAAGGATTTACACTGACATGAAGTGGAAAGATTATATTGAATCAATTACTAGGTCTGCAGCTAAGAAAAGGGATTGACTGTGTTGTTCTTGACAATTTTTCTCACCATAATCTGTCTTACATATTTATAAGTCTATCATTCATCCATACTTTGCATATTGCTGCCATATCTGGTGTGGTGCTCCTTTAATATATTTAGAGATTTTTTGATAAAATCCAAAAAAGAATTTTCAATGTTATGAGTCCTGATCTGGCATCTCGGCTTCACTTTCTCATTGTCGTCATGTAGCTTCCCTGTACCTTTTTTATGAATACTTTCATGGTAATTGTTCTAATGAACTTACCTCAATGGTACTTAGACCTTATGAATTTAAGCACTGTACTATATTGACAACAAAGTCTCATCATTTTACAGTTAAAATGGCTAGATTTAACCATAAGTTCTATGGTAATAGTTTCTTCTGTTGCACTTCTTACTCGTGGAACTCTTTTTTAGCTTCTTTCCCAGTCAGCTTAAAAAATTTAAATGCAATGTCAATTGTTATCTTCTGTCTTAATTTCAATTCTTTTATTGTTCTCCCTCCTTAATGTTGCTTTTCTCATATTTTCTCACGCTCAGTAAGTCCTTGTGTCTTAGTGGTTTTAATGCTTTGTTTGAGATGAAATGATTAAAAATACAATGCAATATAATTATAAACGCCAATTAACAAAGCTCACAAAAGGGCACACTGGAAATAAATAGCAAAACATTTTTTAAAATTTGATTCCAAAAGCTGTACATGCAAATTAGTCATTTCTATTAAGCAAACACTGTTAAGTTGGGCTTGATATAAGACACATGCTTGTAAAAATTAATGTGCATTCATTTGATGACATTTTATGTAATATTTATGCATATGCACACAGGCATATGGATAGACAACCAACTTTATATAATTAATCTTTAGAATTTTAAGCAGACACCCAAACTTTGTACTTTATATATTAGGTATTCTTTTTTATTATCAGCATATTTCATGATTTTAATCCAAATTTAATTAATCTTTCATTTGATCGTTGTACTGAATGTTTACTATTGTTTTTAATTTTTCTTTCATGTGTTTATTGTAGTATAATTGTTTATAAAGGTGGACTTGAAGACATTCCCTAAAACATTAACGTAAGTTCTGTGTTACCTTGTATTTCAGAAGTTTCTCCTGGCCCCCCAGCCCCAGGTGAGCTGTGGTATTATTAGTGTTGAGGTAGTCATGTAATGTGTTGTTCTGTAGGATGTTGTCAGCCATTGCTGTTTTTGAAACTACATACAAACACACAGAGAGCAAAGAAAATCAGTATTAAACATTTTGTGCCTATTTAAAATAATGACTAAATGCTTAGCTGAAAGGTAACATTCTAGGAGTCATATCAGCTCATTTTAGAAACTTTATATGGTTTTTGCTTGAAAGATTTTCCTAGTACATTATGTATATTTTCAATGCTTCTTGTTAAATGAATATTATACATATATACAGTATAGATTTGATTTTATATCAATTGAACCAAAAAAAATATTCTATGTGCCTTTGTGTGGAAATGAATTAAGTTATTTTTTCATTGATTACTTCTTTCATTATACTAACAATTATGGGGATTAATATCCTGTTAAATAAATAAGACACTCCCGATAACACAAATGAACTGGGCAAGACATCTTGAATAAAAGATTCAAACAAAGTTCAGGGCCAGAGTTAGTGTTAGTGTACTGTTGGAGTCAAGTGAGACATAATATTATAACTGTTATAACAATGACAACAACGAATCGAAACTTATGCAGAATAGGAAAAATATCTTTTTTTTTTTTTTTTTTTTTTTTTGCTGCAGAGCATATAAAACTGATAATGAGAAATTAGAACTACATCAGTTTAATTTTTTTCTTTGCTGAGCATAAAGGAAAAAGGAGATATTCTTAAACATGGCAGAATTATTAGCCCAAATGGGAAAAATACAACAGGAGCAACAACAGCAGTTGTTGGAACTCAAGAAATAACAACAACAAAAGTTAATTGAAATAATTCAGAAGAAAGAAAATTTTCCAATTTCTTTTGCTCCCAATGTGGTGACAAATGCCGTAGCTGAATTCACATACAATTAAAGTGATGGAATTACCTTTTTCTGCTTGTTTTGGAAAATATGAGCAAATTTCCAGAGAAGAATGTAGCAACTGGGAAGATGAGAAAAACAAAACTTTTGGTGAGAAAGGAAGCACCAGGAGAAATTTGCTTTGAAGAAATATTCTGACTAAAATTTTTAATGGTAGATGTTTGTTATTCAATACTCATTGGAAGTGTATGAATCTGACAAAAAAAGAAGAGAAAAGTTTTGTCATATATGTTGGAATTGTTAACAAGGAGTGTGAAATATTCAAATTAAATGAGCTGACTCTGAATATGTTTAAAGGATTCATTTTCATTCAAAGATTAATGGCAACAAAATCTGTCAGGATCTTAATGAAACTGAATCTGAATCAAAAATTAACACTACAAGAAATAATGGACAAATATCAGAGAATCCTAAATCTGAGACACAATACAAGAAAACTGAAGAAAAAGAATGCTCATACATGCAAGTCAAAGAAAAATGTGGGAAAAGAAAAATTAATCCCTGTTTCAGATGTGAAAGGTTACATTTTGGAGATGATTGTTCTTTTAAGAATTTAAAGTGCTACAAGTGTAGAAAACTATGATATAAAATTCCAAGTGTAAAACTAAAGCAAGGAAAAGTTCTCACAGAAAAAGTTACATACACAGCGTTGAGATGGAAAAAATAATTACAGAAAGTCAAAAAAAGTTTGTGTATGTGAAAATTAATAATGTGAATGTAAAAATGCAACTAGACACTGGTACTGATATCACAATAATCAACAAAGCCACATGAAAATTAAATGGAAAACCTATATTTAAAAGAAATTAAAAAATTGCACAGTGTGTAGGGTGAGAAATTATTTGTTATTGACGAAAAAACTTGCAGCATTTCATTTTGTAACAAGTGTGTAAAAGCTAAGACTTATGTTTTAAAAAATACTACAAACTTATTCGGTACTGAATGGATGGAATTATTTGCGTTATCAGATTCACCTATAAGTAATATAAGTGGGCAGGTAACAAGTTTTAAAAAATAATGAAAATTTAAAGGAAGAATTGAAAAAAATCCTTTTCAAATGTTGTCAGGTCAGTGTTCCAAAGTCAAAGCAAAATTTCAAGTGAAAAAGGTGCTGATGCCAGTATTTAAACCAAAATGTAGTGTACCAATCACAGCCTTTGATCAAGTCATCAAAGAATTAGACAGACTTGAAAAAAAAATGGGTGTAATTGAAAAAATTGACCGTTCAAAATGGGCGGCACCAGCAGTTTATATAAAGGAAAAAATAATAAAAATTGTGTTTGTGCAGATTTTTTGTCTGGCTTAAACAAATATTTAGAATCACAACTACCCAAGTTCAGAGAAAGTTCTTCTGAAAATTAAACACTATAAAAACTTTTTCGAAGCTGGATCTTTCTGAGGCATATTTGCAAATACAAGTTGAAGAAGAATGTTCAGGTTTAATAATGATAAATACACACAAGTTATAAGTTCAACTGACTTCCTTTAGGGATAAAAGTGGCTCCAGATATATTTCAACAAGCTATGGATACCATTCTTGCAGACTGATTTTATAGTGGCTTATCTGGATAATGATATATTGATTAAAAGTGTATCTAATGAGCAACATATTGAGCATGTAAAAAGAATTTTAAAAAAATATGACAGTACAGGTTCAAACTCAGTAAGGAAAAGAGCAAATTGTTTTTGTCTAAAATCAAGTGCCTAGGACAGATTATTGACAAAAATGGTCAACTAGATCTGTTGAGGGCAAATGCAATTAAGAATATGCCTCCTCCAACAAACATTACTAGACTACAAGCATTTCTAGGACTAGCAAATTATTACCAAATCAACATACCTAATAGGTAGAATTTAAGAGCGCTACTGAACAACTTGGGATGTGCGTTGTGGTGCAGTGGATAGTGGCTCAGAACGAGAAATTGGGGACCCCAGTTTGAATTCCAGTTGAATTCCCTGCATTCACTTACATGCAAATATCCTTGGGAAAGGTATTAATCCATCTCTTCCCTCCAGTTATGGGTTAAATAACAGAACAGATTGGGTTCTATAGCTTTGGCTGGCAACCAATCTACCACAGAAAGTAATGGCAACCTACTGCGGGATAATCTTCTGCCCAATTAATCATGTCTCTTTCGAGATATGATCGCCCAAGCGTGTATCACGTATGGTACTTAACTGACTGACTGAATATAATAGTTGGAAACATGATTAAGGCTTCTACTGAGCATAAAGTAGGGGGATCAGTTTTATATTGTTATGAAGTAATAAACTGATCCCCCATTAATTACTACTTAATAATATAATACATCTCTTCCCGCTTTAGGTATGAGTCAAATAACATGACAGAATGGGTTATATAGCCTTGGCTGATAACCAGTCTACCGCAGAAAGTAATGGCAACCTACTGTGGGATAATCTTCTGCCCAATCAGTCATGTGTCTTTCGACAAAAGTGTGTATCATGTATGTCACTTAACTGACTGACTGACTGACTGAACAACTTGCTTAAAGTAGAACTAAACTGATGTGTCAAAAGAAGTTTGAAGAAATCAAGGAAATACCAATATCAGACTTACTAGCATACTACGATCCGAAAGCAGAAATTCTATTGGCTTCAGATGCTAGTGACTATGGTATTAGAACGGTAATTCTACATAAAGATGATGGTAACATGAAAACTATCACATATGCTTTGCATTTGGTACTACTGACAGAAAAAAAAAATTACAGCCAAATCAAAATAAAAAGTGAAAAAAATTCACAAATTCATACACAGGAGGAGTTTTCATTTGCTGACAGATCACAGACCTCTTATCAATTTTTGGTTTGAAAAAATAAATTTCTATGCATACTCTGAATAGATTTGGACACTGGAGTACCAGCTTAATAAATTATGATTTTAGGGTGGAATACCAACTGTTCAAAAAAACTAGGACATGCAGATGGGTTATCTGTATTGAGATCAAGAAATACTGAACCATTTGAGGATACTCTTATTGCAGCATTAAAAAGTGAAATAGAAATTAACGATATATAATGCAGTGTAGTATGCAAACTACCAGTTACCCTGGAAGAAATAAAAATAAAAGAAGAACAAGACATGTTTATTTTGAAAATAAAAAAAAACAACTAAAAGAATGAAAGACAATTTTTATTATAAAATCCAAACTTGAGCGCTATGCAATGGATTACTAACATTTGCACAAAGAGTAGTAATACCTATCATATCATAAAATCAAATGTTAAATGAATTTCATAGTGGATATCTGGGAATTTCAAAGATGAAATCTCTTATGAGAAATTATGTACCAAGACATTGAAAAATTAGTAAAAACTTGCAGGAGCAAAATCAACTACCACAATTCATAGTGAATATCTGGGAATTTCAAAGATGAAATCTCTTATGAGAAATTATGTACCAAGACATTGAAAAATTAGTAAAAACTTGCAGGAGCAAAATCAACTACCACAATTCATAGTGGATATCTGGGAATTTCAAAGATGAAATCTCTTATGAGAAATTATGTATTGAGACATTGACAAATTAGGTGGCCTGCAATATGTAAGTTCAAAAAATCGACTTCCACAGTTACAGTGAATTTTTTACATGAACTGTTTGCAAGATATGGCATTCTAGGGGTCATAATTTCGAATAACTGTGCGCAATTCATTGCTCACAACTTTAAAGAATTTTGCAAAATGTCCTCGATTGAACATATTACTACCCTGCCATATCACTGAAGGTCAAACAGACAAGTTGAATAGTTTGTGGGTACTTTTAAGAGAGCTTTGAAAAAAATGTGATGAATTTGTTGAACGTACAAGTATGATTACCAGAAAAGGAAATGTCTTGACCCAAAATGAAAGAAATACAAAGTTCAGTACATGGCAGACTCACCAGAAAGAGGAGGGGGTTAATACTAAAAAATAAAATAGTTAAGAAAATAAAAATCACAGTAGGAGGTGGGGATGTTGTGGAATAAATAAGCTCCCCCCCCCCCCATCGTGACACAAATGAACTTAGCAAAATGCCTTAAATAAAGACGTCAAATAGAATTCAGTGACATTTCTATTAGAGTCTTCTTTAGAGTACCATTTGAGTCTGGTGAGATATAATATTATAACTGTTAGTAGCATATCACTTACATTTTAACAAGTTTGATCTTCCTTAGTTACAAATGGTATTGTCTTGGCATTAACCTGTAACTTGATTGATTCATACTTTTCCTAGTATATTTGTACAAAAGCAAATGTAATGCTCTTGCCTGGAATTTAAACTTAAATTTAGTATGCTAATCTTACTAATTTTATTGATAACTGCCAGACAACACACAGTTACCAAAATATAATTAGTATTGACCAAATTTACCATATGTAGAACCTGCCAGCAGAATTAGAAAATAAGAAAAAAATTTAATAAACTATAAATAAAACAGTACTAAAAACTAGTAATGATAAACTGTAAACAAAATAGTACAAGGGTCATTCAATAAATAAGGTGAATTTTTCGGTATAAGGACTTCTAATACAGATAAAAGCTTACTTTTCCTTTTTTTTTTTTTCACTATAGTCTCCCAGCAGTGTCACACACTTTTCCCATCTGTGCACAAGCTTCCGTATTGCCTCAGCGTAAAAATCTTTGAACTGATGTCTCAACCAATCGCTCACAGCACTTTTGACTTCATCGTCACTTTCAAACTTTGTGTCTCTTGTGAATGCTTTCAAGGAACCAAACAGGTGAAAGTCTGAAGGGGCAAGGTCTGAGCTGTAAGGGGGATGAGGGAGCAGTTCCCAGCCCAGCTCGTTGATGGTCTGCACTGTTTGCATCTTTGGCACTCACCGGCAGCTGACCTGCGAGTAGGTAAGGTCATCATGGACAATATTGGTGCTGTCCCAACAGATAGGCTCGGAGTCCTTGAAATGTCATCCATTGTCACTCTTCTGTCAGACTGAATGAGGTCATTGACTGATTCGATCACCTCAGGAAACCTCACTTCTGTAGGCCTCCCAGGCCTGTCTTCATCCTCAACACTGCTCCATCATTCTTTAAACAATTTTTCCCACTTGTAGACATTTTTTTTGCTGAAACATGTGGCACCATACACAGTTGACATTCTCCTATGAATTTTAACTGGTTTACACCCTTCAGCAACTAAAAACTTGATAACTGACCTCTGTTCAATCTTGGAACATGCTTCTTGGTCAGCCATCTTTGTTAATCTCCAAAACTCTCAAAGTTTTTTTTCAATCTGCAAAAAAACATTAAATCCCTTTGAAAAAGAAGTAAAGGAAAAAAATTTTTTAAAAAAAGTAAGCTTCTGTTTGTATTAGAAGTCCTTATACCGAAAAATTCACCTTATTTATTGAATGACCCTCGTACTAAGGAACTAGTAATAATAAACTATAAATAAAATGAGTACTATGAAACAGGAAATAGCAAAATGCACTTGTTTTACTTATTAAAAGTGGTTGACATAGATTACAAACCATAGTTTATAATCTACATCAGTCAGTAAAATTAGTAATTTTTAGCATTTAATTCAAAATATCAAAATCTATATCCATGAATTTAAAAAAAAAATATCCACTGCAATAAATACGTCTACAAGCATTCATCTTAAATATTTACGGGACTAAACATCCAACCCAGGTTTTAGATAATTTGTTTTCAAAAATAAGATAAATACATTTCACCTTTCTTGGTAATCTATTATCACAATAATGTATGTAATACTTAAAAGTTTAAAATTTAAGCATTCCCTCTCCTTCATGTGCACGTAATAGTTACATCAGCATGAACTTCCCTTTTGTCTGATGATGTCCTAAAGTAGCAAAATTCATCACACAAAAATTAATTTTCATGATAAATATCTTTAAAATGCATCATTGTAAACTATTTCCTATGCATAAATTTTGTTCAAGCTTCTGATATTTGATTCTCTTCAATTTTGACTCCTGGAAATTTATCTTTCAGAAAGCAAACAGTTGATTGTGTTATGTTTAAGATTATCCTAATGTCACCAATTCATACACAGCTTGATAATTCTTAATGTTAAACTTCCTCTCTACCTTCTCTTTGGAGTTCACACTATTACACAATGAGTTTATCTCCCTTGTTCTTTGCTTGCATGAAAAATAGGGCAAAGTTTAACCATTGTGCCTGCAAAAAACTGTTTCAAAAGGATGTTTTTTTTCTGTTGATACTACTCTTACTGTATACTACCTTGACTACTCAACAATATGTATTTAAAAATTATGACAATATGTGAACCAATGCAATATTTATTATTTACCATTTTATAAAGGTTTATTATTTTATAAAGAAATAAATTTGAAAAATCTTTTTATTAAAAAATTTATAAAGATTTACAATATTAAAATATGTGAACAAAATATAATGTAATATTTATTATTTACCATATTATAAATAAATAACTATGATAAATGTAATATTTATTATTTACCATATTATAAATAAATAACTATGATAAAAGTTGTTTTTTTATCTTAATTTTAGAAAAATGCCTATGACCTATAGAAAAAGAAAATTTAAATAAACACATGATTTTTCTGAACATTATAAATTTTCTACTCAAATTATTTTATATTTCTGAATATTTCTTGTTTAAATTTCCCAATTTTTATTTTATAATTCCTTTACAATATCATCATTTAACATTCGTTTCCATGCTAGCACAAAGTTTTTTTAGTGGATCTGTAATTGAACCATCATGAAAATATTGGAACGAGTTTTACAGCAGTATGCCCTTACTAACACTATCCAGTTTAGGAGACTTGAAATTCAGTATTTTTATTAAGACAACATCTCTAGGAAGATTACCTACCAAGGTTAGAGAGTTCAGCCTACACTTTTCTACAAAGTAGGGGTAGAGGTTTTTATTTCAAAGATTTCCTTCTCTTAGACAAGTTGCTATCCAAAGCTAAAGATTCTTACCCGGCCTAACTTTTTCTTTTTCTCTTAAATGACCCCAGTTTGGAGGTTTAACTATTTGCCCATAGCTGCTACCACTCCAGGTCAGGATGGACCTTGGAGCAACAGCAATTAAGAGGTGGTTCCATGTTTCTTTAAACCTCCCAATCAGAGGCCTTGCTGCTGGATGTAGTTTATTGTCATACCCAATAGAAATATGACCCATCAGTTCAATCCTGGATCAAAATCTGGTCAGCAGTAACCAGATAATATAACCCCTGCTACATGCTACCTGATGATACTCAGAGTCTTAGGTTGACATGTTAACTACAGGTTAATACTATTGCTGGGCTGGTCAAGATGGTTAATTTTATAAAATGGTAAAAAATAAAGATTTTACTATAGTTGGTTTACATATTTTTATAAATTAATAAATTTCTATAAATGAGTAACATTGCTTTGTAGTTGGTATATTTTACTCTAATGTTGTAAATATAAAATTATTCTTGTAAATGAATTATGTAGTAAATAGCGTTTCATATTATTTTTATGTCAATTCTCAAGAACAAAGAAACTGTATAAATTCACTTTCAGATGTTTGGATTTTATTGAAATTCTAATTATTACTTTTTGAAATAATAAATATTGTCAAGGAAGTTGAGTAACAACAGTGTCAAGGGAGAAAAGTCATACTTTTGACACATTGTTTTTTTTTGGGTTTTTTTTCGTGGACACAAAGGTTAAAATTGCCATAAATAGTTTCATTTAGGTTGGAATAAGCTAAGCTTTTTGTTATTTGTTGAAATCTATTTCTAGTAACATGTTGCTATTTAATGACATTGTGTCAGTTCTTTGTCTTCTGCTTATTAACAATGTCTTCAAAGAAAAACAGAAGTTATAATTGTTGTTAGCAATCTTAAATGATCATTTTGGTATTTTTCAAATATTTAGGAATTAAAAAGAAAAAATTGGTTTACTTCTTCAAACGAAACACTGAATTACCTCCCTTACATTTCACTTTTCTAAATAAAAGAAACTAATGAATTAATGGCAATATTAGCCGTTTACTTATAAAGAAACATTTGACATAATTATTAATAATCCAACATTATTTCTTATTACTTATATTTAATGGATACGCATGTTTGAGTAGACTTTTCAGTATTTTGAATGGTTTTAACTTAGGTCTACTAGTCTGTGCATTTGAGAATTTAATAAAGAATGGATTTTGAATCTGTAGCACCTTGAGTGTCTAAAGGCCTCCATGCAAGGCCATATGGTAGTTTATCCTATAAAGGGGACAGGTTCAATCTTTGCCAGAAGTCATATTTTCTTTATTAAGACTCTCAAAGGAACAGTCTAATAGACATGAGTTTACACTTGAAAAAAATGAAATGTCTACACAAACATAGGGTGCAGCGGAAATACCTCCCACATATATCTGCCACATAATGGTAAGTTATTAGTGGTAATAGTGTCTTCATCTAGCTAATGTCTTACCATTATGTGGGAAGTATTTCTGCTACACTGTATAGTATAATTATATTGGGTTGAACCAGATAATGTTTCATTTTCTGTTGTTTTTGATTTGTCTGTTTGGTTTGTTCAACCCACCATTTAATTAAGAAGTAAAGACCAAAATAGGACAAATATTTTTTAAAGTAGTAGATGAGCACTTTCCAAAAGAATCAGAATTAAACAAAATTTTCAACAGAAATACAATCAAACTAAGTTATAGTTGCACTAATAATTTAGATAGTTTCATAAAAAAGCAAAACGCCAGAAACTTAAATAGCATCATACAAAACAAAACCACCGACAAAGAATGCAACTGCATTGACAAAAATAAATGTCCACTTCAAGGTCTCTGTAACACAAAAGAAATAATTTATAAGACAGAGGTACATGACCCAGATGGTCAAAACAAAATATATTTGGGCTCAACCAAAGACACCTTTAAGTCCAGGTGGTTCAACCACAGATCTACATTTAAAATAGAAAAATTAAAAAACAGTACAAAATTGACTAACCACGTCTGGAAATTGAAATCAAAATATGATAAAGACCCAGACATAACGTGGAGCATTGTAAAAACAGCCAAGTCTTAGAACGGTGGACAAATATGTAGACTGTGCCAAGAAGAAAAATTAGAAATTATGACATACCCAAATGAAAGAACAGAAATTATGACTAAATGCATCCACACTAAGAAATACCTCTTAGGTTCATACAACCATGGATGAAAACGTCATAATTCATTTGAATTTAAACAATGCATGTTCATAAATTCTCTGCCAGGTGAACGTTCAAATAAAACACCGTTACAATTGCATTCTTAAAAAGAAAAAACGGTAAAAGGCAAAATCAGTTATTAAAAATCGCCTGAAGACACCATTCATGGTAGAAACCTGAGTAGTGAAATAACTTGTTTAAAAATGGAATATATATATATATATATATATATATATATATATATATATATTTATTTTTACACTGATGATAGTGCAAGAGCACCAAAACCTAAAAGCTTTTGAGCTGCAATCCCATATACTATTATTATAACAATAATAATAACTATATATCTATACATACATGCACAATGGTCTTTATAATGATAGAGAGGATATATATATTATTTGTTTGAACATTATTTTTTGATCGATACTCGTATTTAAATAGATATTCTGTTAATAACCAAACAGTATGTATATTTATTTCTACCGGCCTCATTATTTACAATAAATTTTTGTTATGAAAATGTGTGTCATTCAGCAGGATTCGAACCTGCGACCACTATTGTTAAGTGTAACAAAAGTAAAAAAAAATGATTGACCAAAACTCAGAGATAAATCACAGACAAATATTTAATTTACAAAACACACCAGATAAAATATTTACAAATATACAATTTTTCTTGCATTCAAAACAAGAAACATAGTTTACTACTGGTAAGTGTTATGAGGAGAGAAGGGGAAGGTAAGGTCAGAATCTTTACCCAGTTAAGTTGGCGAGGAAGTTAAGTGCTATACTTTTTGGAAATCCTCAAATGAATATATAAAGAATAATTTTAAGTATGGTCAATGAAAGAGTCAAAAATATGTATTTACCCCAATAGTTCCATGAGGTTCTCTTTCAGTTTTTAGTTGGTCGGCAACTTTTTATAGGTTCTTTCGGATGGATATAAATCCTTGAATCATAACCAGAGTTGACAACATCAGCAAACCCTGGTAACAGCTGACTGTTCTCTGCCCAAAACCTATTTTTATAGGGGCTAACACCTAATTTGCATATTTCTAGAACCTTTTGAATTCTCTTGATTTTACTGGAACATTCTTGATCATTCTAGTACCTTCCAAACGTTCTATTTCTAATTTCCTTATTTTTATGACTACTTCATGAATTAAAACTTTAATTAGAATAACACTTAGGACTCAATAGAATTCATTACTATAACTTTTTATACATTATTATTATTTTTGTATATAAATGAATCCTCGTTCACTATCCACATAGGAGAAGCCACCAATTCATCTGGCGTATCTTCGACCTCTCGACCAACAGTCTAAACAAAGTCAAATCAAGTCTATATATCACAATTTTCGATTCACGCAAATAACCATATCTGCACTGAAATGTATCTAAGATGCGCCAGATCAGTTGGTGGTTTTTCCTATGTGAGTAGAGGTTGCAGGTTCAAATCCTGCCGAATGACACACATTTTCGTAACAAAAATTTATCGTAAATAATGAGGTCGGTAGAAATAAATATATAATACTGTTTGATTATAAACAGAGTATCTACTTAAATATGAGTATCAATCAAAAATAATGTTCAAACAAATAATTTCAAATTGTTGGTTGTTTATAACCATTCCGTTAATCTTCGCTATATATATTCTTCATTACTCGACGAAATAATTATTACAAAAATAATAAAATAATGAGGCACTGTTAAAGAGCAAACCTGTGACAAGAGCTTTCATAAGTGGTAGTACAAAGGATGTGCATTTGTGGTGCAGTGAATATCAGCTTAGAACGAGAAATTGGGGAGCCGAGTTTGAATTTCAGTTGAATTCTCTGCATTCACTTACATGCAAATACCCTTGGGAAAAGTATTAATCCATCTCTTCCCTCCAGTTATGAGTTAAATAACAGGACAGATTGGGTTCTGTAGCCTTGGCTGGCAACCAGTCTACTGCAGAAAGTAATGTCAACCTACTGCGGGATAATCTTCTGCCCAGTCAGTCATGTCTCTTTTGGTTCATGATAGCCCAAGCGTGTATCATGTATTGCACTTTTACTGACTTTATTATAATAGGGAGACAAGAAAATAAGGTAATACATGTGTATTTTCTTCTGGAAGAATACTGCAAATATACCTTTAGAAAAAAATAATTAGTAAAAGCCAAAATTGATCAAAATAGTGGGAGGTGCTGTGTATATATTTTCAGAATTTGAACATTTACTGTGTCTTAAATTCACTATGTACACACCTCAAATGGAACTTCTATATGCAGTCTATTGCTAAAGATGTTGAAAAAAATGGTTGTCCCCTTTATCTTTACAAAAATCAGATCAGTTCAGAAACGAGGCATTGCTGCCATATATGAGCTGGAGCTGCTCAATCTTCTCTTTGCAACCTTGACGGAGTTCAAAATTCTTTATGCAGTCTTGAGAGAATTACTTATTTTCCACTCTACAATTTCTTTTTCCACAGACAATATCACAGCCAGCCTGTTGCCACTCTATTGCTATTTCCAGATGAGCTCCTTCCTTTAGTTCTACTAGGATTTGCCATGCTACATCCATAGAATTGGATCACACTCATTTCCTTTGTATTGCTTTTTGTTAAAAATAAGTTCTACTCGGTTAGCTTTTCCCAAGAACTAACGCTTTGTGAAACAGACTTCTTCCTGCATGGATGCTTCCTTGAATACTACAATCTTAACCTCAAGGGGCAATTATCTATCCTCCTTATTTTCATAATCTACACATTCTACTACCTCTTCCTATATTCATATCAAACATCTTATTCATGATTGGTGAAGCTGGAGCTGGGGAGAAAGAAAGTATACAACAAATCATGTGGTGAGCAGATTTTTTTTTTGTTTTTTGTGGTAGCCACCAAGAAGATAAGTCAAAAGAATGGTATTGTAGTAGTGCTGGTGGCAGTCACCTAGCTAACATGTAAATCACGAGATAAAGCCATTCTAATTACAATTCCAGTAGAAATATAGCATAGCTGATTATCCGTAGCATCAAAATCAAGAGATATGGCTCACTTAAGTGCCATACATGACACTGGGCAGGTAATGTTCCCCGCAGTAGGCTGCTATTACTTTCTGCAGTAGACTGGTTGCCAACCAATGCTATAGAACCCAATCTGTCCTGCTATTTAACCTGTAGCTGGAGGAGAGAGGCTGATTAATACCTTTCCCAAGAGTATTTGTATGTAAGGGACTGCAACAAATTCAACTGGAATTTGAACTGGACTCTTTGATTTTTCATTCTGACTCAATATCCACTTCACCACAATGCACATCCACCAATACTGTTTTCTCACTAAAAAGACGGGAAAAGATGTTTACATTTGAAAAGCAAGATAAACACATTTAAAAGAGACTATTTTACCTAATTTTTGCAAATATAAGTCTTTTGTAAAGAGAAATATAGTCAATAGTCATCTCCCATCTCATTAACCTGCATCCTCTCTCTCATGCTCCTTTCTCCATCCACTCCACTCTCATCAGTATTCTCATCCTTCTCTTACTCACTTCCTGACACCCCCTATTACCTGTCACTCTTTCTCATAACTTTTTTCCTATGTAACCCCCTGCAAAACTGGCAGTAAAATGCCTTGCTTTGGGTGATATAATTATAATATATATATATATATAGTCATTTGCAGACAGTTCTGTTTCGCTGCATTACAGCTCATCAGTACAGTTAGACAGCCGATTGCTTTTTACCCAGTATTGAAACCCGACCGAATTGGCATCACTCGGCAATTCTACCTCTGAGCTATGGGTGCTTGGTAGAAGGAGGCAGACTTTTTAGCTTGTATATCATCATTATACACTCCCAGTAGCTGAGAGTGTTCTAATTCATTGCTGCATGAACGATGCGTAGATGTCAGAGTAGCTACTGTTTTTCAAAGTCTACCATGCTTCCAGAGTGCTCAATCAGGGTGTAAGAGCGTAATAATAATAATAATATATATATATATATATATAAACATAGTGATGATCCACGTATACTGTCTTAATATGTATAGGAAAGAATATTAATTAAAAAAGTTTTGAATTTAAAAATGTACTTTTTTTGGACAGTATTTGTTTATTTTTATTATTGTATTTTATATTTCAGACCGCCCTCAGTCCTTCATCAGAAACGAGTGATTTTTAAATTTGAATTAGAAACGTATAAATTCAAAACTTTTTTTATTAATATTCTTTCCTATATATATATATAT